>CM069858.1:34734159-34736659 GCA_036172795.1 Pelodytes ibericus
TCCCCCTGTTCTGTCTCTCTCTCTCTCTCTCTCTCTCTCTCTCTCTCTCCCCTCCCCTGTTCTGTCTCTCTCTCTCTCTCTCTCCCTCCCCTGTTCTGTCTCTCTCTCTCTCTCTCTCTCTCTCTCTCTCTCTCTCTCTCTCTCTCTCTCTCTCTCTCTCTCTCTCCCCTCCCCCTGTTCTGTCTCTCTCTCTCTCTCTCTCTCTCTCCCCTCCCCCTGTTCTGTCTCTCTCTCTCTCTCTCTCTCTCTCTCCCCTCCCCCTGTTCTGTCTCTCTCTCTCCCCTCCCCCTGTTCTGTCTCTCTCTCTCCCCTCCCCCTGTTCTGTCTCTCTCTCTCCCCTCCCCCTGTTCTGTCTCTCTCTCTCCCCTCCCCCTGTTCTGTCTCTCTCTCTCCCCTCCTCCTGTTCTGTCTCTCTCTCTCTCTCTCCCCTCCCCCTGTTCTGTCTCTCTCTCTCTCTCTCTCTCTCCCCTCCCCCTGTTCTGGCTCTCTCTCTCTCTCTCTCTCTCTCTCTCCTCTCTCTCTCTCTCTCCCCTCCCCCTGTTCTGTCTGTCTCTCTCTCTCTCTCTCTCCCCTCCCCCTGTTCTGTCTCTCTCTCTCTCTCTCTCTCTCTCTCTCTCTCTCTCTCCCCTCCCCCTGTTCTGTCTCTCTCTCTCTCTCTCTCTCTCTCTCTCTCCCCTCCCCCTTTTCTGTCTCTCTCTCTCTCTCTCTCTCTCCCCTCCCCCTGTTCTGTCTCTCTCTCTCTCTCTCTCCCCTCCCCCTGTTCTGTCTCTCTCTCTCTCTCTCTCTCTCTCTCTCCTCCCCCTGTTCTGTCTCTCTCTCTCTCTCTCTCCTCCCCCTGTTCTGTCTCTCTCTCTCTCTCTCTCTCCCCTCCCCCTGTTCTGTCTCTCTCTCTCTCTCTCTTCCCCTCCCCCTGTTCTGTCTCTCTCTCTCTCTCTCTCTCTCTCCCCTCCCCCTGTTCTGTCTCTCTCTCTCTCTCTCTCCCCTCCCCCTGTTCTGTCTCTCTCTCTCTCTCCCCTCCCCCTGTTCTGTCTCTCTCTCTCTCTCTCTCTCTCTCTCTCTCCCCTCCCCCTGTTCTGTCTCTCTCTCTCTCTCTCTCTCGCTCTCTCCCCTCCCCCTGTTCTGTCTCTCTCTCTCTCTCTCTCTCTCCCCTCCCACTGTTCTGTCTCTCTCTCTCTCTCTCTCTCCCCTCCCCCTGTTCTGTCTCTCTCTCTCTCTCCCCTCCCCCTGTTCTGTCTCTCTCTCTCTCTCCCCTCCCCCTGTTCTGTCTCTCTCTCTCTCCCCTCCCCCTGTTCTGTCTCTCTCTCTCTCCCCTCCCCCTGTTCTGTCTCTCTCTCTCTCTCTCCCCTCCCCCTGTTCTGTCTCTCTCTCTCTCTCTCTCTCCCCTCCCCCTGTTCTGTCTCTCTCTCTCTCTCTCTCCCCTCCCCCTGTTCTGTCTCTCTCTCTCCCCTCCCCCTGTTCTGTCTCTCTCCCCTCCCCCTGTTCTGTCTCTCTCTCTCTCTCTCCCCTCCCCCTGTTCTGTCTCTCTCTCTCCCCTCCCCCTGTTCTGTCTCTCTCCCCTCCCCCTGTTCTGTCTCTCTCTCTCTCTCTCTCTCTCCCCTCCCCCTGTTCTGTCTCTCTCTCTCTCTCTCTCTCCCCTCCCCCTGTTCTGTCTCTCTCTCTCTCTCTCCCCTCCCCCTGTTCTGTCTCTCTCTCTCTCTCTCTCTCCCCTCCCCCTGTTCTGTCTCTCTCTCTCTCTCTCCCCTCCCCCTGTTCTGTCTCTCTCTCTCTCTCTCTCTCCCCTCCCCCTGTTCTGTCTCTCTCTCTCTCTCTCCCCTCCCCCTGTTCTGTCTCTCTCCCCTCCCCCTGTTCTGTCTCTCTCTCTCTCTCTCCCCTCCCCCTGTTCTGTCTCTCTCTCTCCCCTCCCCTGTTCTGTCTCTCTCCCCTCCCCCTGTTCTGTCTCTCTCTCTCTCTCTCTCTCTCTCCCCTCCCCCTGTTCTGTCTCTCTCTCTCTCTCTCTCTCCCCTCCCCCTGTTCTGTCTCTCTCTCTCTCCCCTCCCCCTGTTCTGTCTCTCTCTCTCTCTCTCTCTCTCCCCTTCCCCTGTTCTGTCTCTCTCTCTCTCTCTCCCCTCCCCCTGTTCTGTCTCTCTCTCTCTCTCTCTCTCCCCCTCCCCCTGTTCTGTCTCTCTCTCTCTCTCTCTCCCCTCCCCCTGTTCTGTCTCTCTCTCTCTCTCTCTCTCTCCCCTCCCCCTGTTCTGTCTCTCTCTCTCTCTCTCCCCTCCCCCTGTTCTGTCTCTCTCTCTTTCTCTCTCCCCTCCCCCTGTTCTGTCTCTCTCTCTCTCTCTCCCCTCCCCCTGTTCTGTCTCTCTCTCTCTCCCCTCCCCCTGTTCTGTCTCTCTCTCTTTCTCTCTCCCCTCCCCCTGTTCTGTCTCTCTCTCTCTCTCTCCCCTCCCCCTGTTCTGTCTCTCTCTCTCTCCCCTCCCCCTGTTCTGTCTCTCTCTCTCTCTCTCTCTCTCTCTCTCTC
>CM069858.1:34741659-34814159 GCA_036172795.1 Pelodytes ibericus
GTTCTGTCTCTCTCACCCCCTGTTCTGTCTCTCTCACCCCCTGTTCTGTCTCTCTCTCTCTCCCCTCCCCCTGTTCTGTCTCTCTCTCTCTCTCCCTTCCCCCTGTTCTGTCTCTCTCTCTCTCCCCTCCCCCTGTTCTGTCTCTCTCACCCCCTGTTCTGTCTCTCTCACCCCCTGTTCTGTCCTTCTCTCACCCCCTTTTCTGCCTCTCTCCCCCCTCCCCCCTCCCCCCTCCCCCTGTTCTGTCTCTCTCTCTCTCTCCCCTCCCCCTGTTCTGTCTCTCTCTCTCTCTCCCCCCTCCCCCTGTTCTGTCTCTCTCTCTCTCCCCTCCCCCTGTTCTGTCTCTCTCTCTCTCCCCCCTCCCCCTGTTCTGTCTCTCTCTCTCTCCCCTCCCCCTGTTCTGTCTCTCTCACCCCCTGTTCTGTCTCTCTCACCCCCTGTTCTGTCCTTCTCTCACCCCCTTTTCTGCCCTTCTCTCACCCCCTTTTATGCCTCTCTCTCTCTCCCCTCCCCCTGTTCTGTCTCTCTCTCTCTCCCCCCTCCCCCTGTTCTGTCTCTCTCTCTCCCCCCTCCCCCTGTTCTGTCTCTCTCACCCCCTGTTCTGTCTCTCTCACCCCCTGTTCTGTCTCTCTCACCCCCTGTTCTGTCTCTCTCTCTCTCTCCCCTCCCCCTGTTCTGTCTCTCTCTCTCTCTCCCCTCCCCCTGTTCTGTCTCTCTCTCTCTCTCCCCTCCCCCTGTTCTGTCTCTCTCTCTCTCCCCCCTCCCCCTGTTCTGTCTCTCTCTCTCTCCCCCCTCCCCCTGTTCTGTCTCTCTCTCTCTCCCCTCCCCCTGTTCTGTCTCTCTCACCCCCTGTTCTGTCTCTCTCACCCCCTGTTCTGTCTCTCTCACCCCCTGTTCTGTCTCTCTCTCTCTCCCCTCCCCCTGTTCTGTCTCTCTCTCTCTCTCTCCCCTCCCCCTGTTCTGTCTCTCTCTCTCTCTCCCCTCCCCCTCTTCTGTCTCTCTCACCCCCTGTTCTGTCTCTCTCACCCCCTGTTCTGTCCTTCTCTCACCCCCTTTTCTGCCTCTCTCCCCCCTCCCCCCTCCCCCTGTTCTGTCTCTCTCTCTCTCTCCCCTCCCCCTGTTCTGTCTCTCTCTCTCTCTCCCCTCCCCCTGTTCTGTCTCTCTCACCCCCTGTTCTGTCTCTCTCACCCCCTGTTCTGTCTCTCTCACCCCCTGTTCTGTCCTTCTCTCACCCCCTTTTCTGCCTCTCTCCCCCCTCCCCCCTCCCCCTGTTCTGTCTCTCTCTCTCTCTCCCCTCCCCCTGTTCTGTCTCTCTCTCTCTCTCCCCCCTCCCCCTGTTCTGTCTCTCTCTCTCTCTCCCCTCCCCCTGTTCTGTCTCTCTCTCTCTCTCCCCCCTCCCCCTGTTCTGTCTCTCTCTCTCTCTCCCCTCCCCCTGTTCTGTCTCTCTCTCTCTCTCTCCCCTCCCCCTGTTCTGTCTCTCTCTCTCTCCCCCCTCCCCCTGTCTCTCTCTCTCCCCCCTCCCCCTGTTCTGTCTCTCTCTCTCTCCCCTCCCCCTGTTCTGTCTCTCTCACCCCCTGTTCTGTCTCTCTCACCCCCTGTTCTGTCTCTCTCACCCCCTGTTCTGTCCTTCTCTCACCCCCTTTTCTGCCTCTCTCCCCCCTCCCCCTGTTCTGTCTCTCTCTCTCTCTCTCCCCTCCCCCTGTTCTGTCTCTCTCTCTCTCTCTCTCTCTCTCTCTCCCCCCTCCCCCTGTTCTGTCTCTCTCTCTCTCCCCTCCCCCTGTTCTGTCTCTCTCACCCCCTGTTCTGTCTCTCTCACCCCCTGTTCTGTCTCTCTCACCCCCAGTTCTGTCTCTCTCTCTCTCTCCCCTCCCCCTGTTCTGTCTCTCTCTCTCTCTCTCTCTCTCTCTCTCCCCTCCCCCTGTTCTGTCTCTCTCTCTCTCTCTCCCCTCCCCCTGTTCTGTCTCTCTCTCTCTCCCCCCTCCCCCTGTTCTGTCTCTCTCTCTCTCCCCTCCCCCTGTTCTGTCTCTCTCTCTCTCCCCTCCCCCTGTTCTGTCTCTCTCTCTCTCCCCTCCCCCTGTTCTGTCTCTCTCTCTCTCTCCCCCCTCCCCCTGTTCTGTCTCTCTCTCTCTCCCCTCCCCCTGTTCTGTCTCTCTCTCTCTCCCCCCTCCCCCTGTTCTGTCTCTCTCTCTCTCCCCCCTCCCCCTGTTCTGTCTCTCTCTCTCTCTCTCCCCTCCCCCTGTTCTGTCTCTCTCTCTCTCCCCTCCCCCTGTTCTGTCTCTCTCACCCCCTGTTCTGTCTCTCTCTCTCTCTCCCCTCCCCCTGTTCTGTCTCTCTCTCTCTCTCCCCTCCCCCTGTTCTGTCTCTCTCTCTCTCTCCCCTCCCCCTGTTCTGTCTCTCTCTCTCCCCTACCCCTGTTCTGTCTCTCTCTCTCTCTCTCCCCTACCCCTGTTCTGTCTCTCTCTCTCTCTCCCCTCCCCCTGTTCTGTCTCTCTCTCTCTCTCCCCTCCCCCTGTTCTGTCTCTCTCTCTCTCTCTCCCCTCCCCCTGTTCTGTCTCTCTCTCTCTCCCCCCTCCCCCTGTTCTGTCTCTCTCTCTCTCCCCTCCCCCTGTTCTGTCTCTCTCTCTCTCTCCCCTCCCCCTGTTCTGTCTCTCTCACCCCCTGTTCTGTCTCTCTCACCCCCTGTTCTGTCTCTCTCACCCCCTGTTCTGTCTCTCTCTCTCTCCCCTCCCCTGTTCTGTCTCTCTCTCTCTCTCTCTCCCCTCCCCCTGTTCTGTCTCTCTCTCTCTCTCTCCCCTCCCCCTGTTCTGTCTCTCTCTCTCTCCCCCCTCCCCCTGTTCTGTCTCTCTCTCTCTCCCCTCCCCCTGTTCTGTCTCTCTCTCTCTCCCCTCCCCCTGTTCTGTCTCTCTCACCCCCTGTTCTGTCTCTCTCACCCCCTGTTCTGTCTCTCTCACCCCTGTTCTGTCTCTCTCTCTCTCCCCTCCCCCTGTTCTGTCTCTCTCTCTCTCTCTCTCCCCTCCCCCTGTTCTGTCTCTCTCTCTCTCTCTCCCCTCCCCCTGTTCTGTCTCTCTCACCCCCTGTTCTGTCTCTCTCACCCCCTGTTCTGTCTCTCTCACCCCCTGTTCTGTCTCTCTCACCCCCTGTTCTGTCCTTCTCTCACCCCCTTTTCTGCCTCTCTCCCCCCTCCCCCCTCCCCCTGTTCTGTCTCTCTCTCTCTCTCCCCTCCCCCTGTTCTGTCTCTCTCTCTCTCTCCCCCCTCCCCCTGTTCTGTCTCTCTCTCTCTCCCCTCCCCCTGTTCTGTCTCTCTCTCTCTCCCCCCTCCCCCTGTTCTGTCTCTCTCTCTCTCCCCCCTCCCCCTGTTCTGTCTCTCTCTCTCTCTCCCCTCCCCCTGTTCTGTCTCTCTCTCTCTCCCCCCTCCCCCTGTTCTGTCTCTCTCTCTCTCCCCTCCCCCTGTTCTGTCTCTCTCACCCCCTGTTCTGTCTCTCTCACCCCCTGTTCTGTCTCTCTCACCCCCTGTTCTGTCTCTCTCTCTCTCCCCTCCCCCTGTTCTGTCTCTCTCTCTCTCTCTCCCCTCCCCCTGTTCTGTCTCTCTCTCTCTCTCCCCTCCCCCTGTTCTGTCTCTCTCACCCCCTGTTCTGTCTCTCTCACCCCCTGTTCTGTCTCTCTCACCCCCTGTTCTGTCTCTCTCACCCCCTGTTCTGTCTCTCTCTCTCTCTCCCCTCCCCCTGTTCTGTCTCTCTCTCTCTCTCCCCTCCCCCTGTTCTGTCTCTCTCTCTCTCTCTCCCCTCCCCCTGTTCTGTCTCTCTCTCTCTCTCCCCTCCCCCTGTTCTGTCTCTCTCTCTCTCTCTCTCCCCTCCCCCTGTTCTGTCTCTCTCTCTCTCTCCCCTCCCCCTGTTCTGTCTCTCTCTCTCTCTCCCCCCTCCCCCTGTTCTGTCTCTCTCTCTCTCTCCCCCCTCCCCCTGTTCTGTCTCTCTCTCTCTCCCCTCCCCCTGTTCTGTCTCTCTCACCCCCTGTTCTGTCTCTCTCACCCCCTGTTCTGTCTCTCTCACCCCCTGTTCTGTCTCTCTCTCTCTCCCCTCCCCCTGTTCTGTCTCTCTCTCTCTCTCTCCCCTCCCCCTGTTCTGTCTCTCTCTCTCTCTCCCCTCCCCCTCTTCTGTCTCTCTCACCCCCTGTTCTGTCTCTCTCACCCCCTGTTCTGTCCTTCTCTCACCCCCTTTTCTGCCTCTCTCCCCCCTCCCCCCTCCCCCTGTTCTGTCTCTCTCTCTCTCTCCCCTCCCCCTGTTCTGTCTCTCTCTCTCTCTCCCCTCCCCCTGTTCTGTCTCTCTCACCCCCTGTTCTGTCTCTCTCACCCCCTGTTCTGTCCTTCTCTCACCCCCTTTTCTGCCTCTCTCCCCCCTCCCCCCTCCCCCTGTTCTGTCTCTCTCTCCCCTCCCCCTGTTCTGTCTCTCTCTCTCTCTCCCCCCTCCCCCTGTTCTGTCTCTCTCTCTCTCTCCCCTCCCCCTGTTCTGTCTCTCTCTCTCTCCCCCCTCCCCCTGTTCTGTCTCTCTCTCTCTCCCCCCTCCCCCTGTTCTGTCTCTCTCTCTCCCCCCTCCCCCTGTTCTGTCTCTCTCTCTCTCCCCTCCCCCTGTTCTGTCTCTCTCACCCCCTGTTCTGTCTCTCTCACCCCCTGTTCTGTCTCTCTCACCCCCTGTTCTGTCCTTCTCTCACCCCCTTTTCTGCCTCTCTCCCCCCTCCCCCTGTTCTGTCTCTCTCTCTCTCTCTCCCCTCCCCCTGTTCTGTCTCTCTCTCTCTCTCTCTCTCTCTCCCCCCTCCCCCTGTTCTGTCTCTCTCTCTCTCCCCTCCCCCTGTTCTGTCTCTCTCTCTCTCTCTCCCCTCCCCCTGTTCTGTCTCTCTCTCTCTCTCTCTCTCTCTCTCCCCCCTCCCCCTGTTCTGTCTCTCTCTCTCTCCCCTCCCCCTGTTCTGTCTCTCTCACCCCCTGTTCTGTCTCTCTCACCCCCTGTTCTGTCTCTCTCACCCCCAGTTCTGTCTCTCTCTCTCTCTCCCCTCCCCCTGTTCTGTCTCTCTCTCTCTCTCTCTCTCTCCCCTCCCCCTGTTCTGTCTCTCTCTCTCTCTCTCCCCTCCCCCTGTTCTGTCTCTCTCTCTCTCCCCCCTCCCCCTGTTCTGTCTCTCTCTCTCTCCCCTCCCCCTGTTCTGTCTCTCTCTCTCTCCCCTCCCCCTGTTCTGTCTCTCTCTCTCTCCCCTCCCCCTGTTCTGTCTCTCTCTCTCTCCCCCCTCCCCCTGTTCTGTCTCTCTCTCTCTCCCCCCTCCCCCTGTTCTGTCTCTCTCTCTCTCCCCTCCCCCTGTTCTGTCTCTCTCTCTCTCTCCCCCCTCCCCCTGTTCTGTCTCTCTCTCTCTCTCCCCCCTCCCCCTGTTCTGTCTCTCTCTCTCTCCCCTCCCCCTGTTCTGTCTCTCTCTCTCTCCCCCCTCCCCCTGTTCTGTCTCTCTCTCTCTCCCCCCTCCCCCTGTTCTGTCTCTCTCTCTCTCCCCTCCCCCTGTTCTGTCTCTCTCTCTCTCCCCTCCCCCTGTTCTGTCTCTCTCTCTCTCCCCTCCCCCTGTTCTGTCTCTCTCACCCCCTGTTCTGTCTCTCTCACCCCCTGTTCTGTCCTTCTCTCACCCCCTTTTCTGCCTCTCTCCCCCCTCCCCCTGTTCTGTCTCTCTCTCTCTCTCTCTCTCTCTCTCCCCCCTCCCCCTGTTCTGTCTCTCTCTCTCTCCCCTCCCCCTGTTCTGTCTCTCTCTCTCTCTCTCCCCTCCCCCTGTTCTGTCTCTCTCTCTCTCTCTCTCTCTCCCCCCTCCCCCTGTTCTGTCTCTCACCCCCTGTTCTGTCTCTCTCACCCCCTGTTCTGTCTCTCTCACCCCCAGTTCTGTCTCTCTCTCTCTCTCCCCTCCCCCTGTTCTGTCTCTCTCTCTCCCCTCCCCCTGTTCTGTCTCTCTCTCTCTCCCCCCTCCCCCTGTTCTGTCTCTCTCTCTCTCCCCTCCCCCTGTTCTGTCTCTCTCTCTCTCCCCTCCCCCTGTTCTGTCTCTCTCTCTCTCTCCCCCCTCCCCCTGTTCTGTCTCTCTCTCTCTCCCCTCCCCCTGTTCTGTCTCTCTCTCTCTCCCCCCTCCCCCTGTTCTGTCTCTCTCTCTCTCCCCCCTCCCCCTGTTCTGTCTCTCTCTCTCTCCCCTCCCCCTGTTCTGTCTCTCTCACCCCCTGTTCTGTCTCTCTCACCCCCTGTTCTGTCTCTCTCTCTCTCCCCTCCCCCTGTTCTGTCTCTCTCTCTCTCTCCCCTCCCCCTGTTCTGTCTCTCTCTCTCTCTCTCTCTCCCCTCCCCCTGTTCTGTCTCTCTCTCTCTCCCCTCCCCCTGTTCTGTCTCTCTCTCTCTCCCCCCTCCCCCTGTTCTGTCTCTCTCTCTCTCCCCCCTCCCCCTGTTCTGTCTCTCTCACCCCCTGTTCTGTCTCTCTCACCCCCTGTTCTGTCTCTCTCACCCCCCTGTTCTGTCCTTCTCTCACCCCCTTTTCTGCCTCTCTCCCCTCTCCCCCCTCCCCCTGATCTGCCTCTCTCCCCCCTCCCCCTGATCTGCCTCTCCTCCCCTGTTCTGCCTCTCACCCCCTGTTCTGTCCTTCTCTCACCCCATTTTCTGCCTCTCTCTCCCCCCTCCCCCTGATCTGCCTCTCACCCCCTGTTCTGTCCTTCTCTCACCCCCTTTTCTGCCTCTCTCTCCCCCCTCCCCCCTCCCCCTGATCTGCCTCTCACCCCCTGTTGTCTCTCCCCCCTCGCCATGTTCTGTCTCTCTCTCCTCCCCCCCCCCCCCCCCCCGCAAATGTGGTTCAAAGGAGGGGGCGGAGCTAACCGGCTCAGCGGTGTAGCTCCGCCCCCACCCTGTGAAGCAGAGCAGCGTCTGCTTCACTGGGAGCCACAGACAGCAATAGAACGTGCTGCTCGGCTCCCCCGAGCAGCACTTTCTATTGCTGTCTGTGGCTCCCCGTGAAGCAGATGCTGCTCTGCTTCACAGGGTGGGGGCGGAGCTACACCATTGATCCGGTTAGCTCTGCCCCCTCCCGGACCCAGCACAGCATGCCGAGCCGAGGGCTGGTGAGGGGGGATCTTTTGATCTCCCCCAGCCAGTGCCACTACGGTTTTTTTATTTTTTTTTAAACTTTTTTTTTTTACTTTTTCAATGGCCGGGCAGGCGCCCCCTGGAGTGTTGCGACCTGTGCGATCCTAAGGCCGGCCCTGAGTACAGACAATGCTTAGGAAACAAAGACCGTTTAAAGTGGCAGTTCCACATTTCTTTAGGTTGTACAGAGTTTTAACAAAAACAAACACATTTTCTCTCTCTCTGTCAGATATTCAGACAGTGCCAAGGGCACAACTATCCTAAAAGAGGATCTGTTAAATAGGCACTCAGAATCCATAAGAAAGAGGTCAACACACAAATATATGCAAAAATTAGCGTATCAAAATATATTAATAGTCCCATAAAGAAGAGACCGTGGAGTGAGCCAGGACTGACATACATTATTGTATATATACAGTTTACGTATGCAACACTAGTTCAAAAACAGGCCAATGTGATGGAGTGGTAAAATATACAAATAATATGACCACATAACCTGCAAATAAAGCACAATTATTGGTAATAAACAGTGAAACGAATATAGGCAGTCATGAAAAGCAAATGCTGAGTAGCAGACTAGTAAGCCATACGATAAAAAGGCAGCAATCACAGTCTCTGGAATATAACTACCACAGCCTCGTAATCCAAGATGGAAAAAGACCAAATCAGCAGACATGTGCAAAACTAAAATGTTAGTTTCGTTTTCGTCCATTCGGACGAAAATTTTGTTTATTTAGTCCAAAACGAATTTCGTTCATTACTGCATTCGTTTCAGACAAAATGTGTTCATTATTTCCGTTTTATTCATTCGTACGAACTGACCTATTTTAACCTCTCTTTCGGTTTATAGACTTTCGGTTTATGGAATGCATGTAATGCTATTGGTATTCTATAAACCGAAATAGAGTCCCCATTCATACGAATTGACCTATTTCAACTCTATTTCGGTTTATAGAATACCAATCGCATTACATACATTACATAAACCGACATAATGAACGACTTTCGGTTTATGGAATACATGTAATGCTATGAACGAATGGTTAATAAACGAAAATCATTCGTCCATTCGGGCTATTGGCTTTCTATAAACCGAAATGGAGTCGGTTTATAGAATACCAATAGCATTACATACATTCCATAACCCGAAAGTCGTTCATTATGTCGGTTTATGGAATGCATGTAATGCTATTGGTATTCTATAAAACAACTCTATTTCGGTTTATAGAATGCCAATAGCACGAATGGACGAATGATTTTAGTTTATTAACCATTCGTTCATTCGGCTTTCGTTAGTTTAGCTTTTTCGTTATTCGGACGAATGAACGAAAATGCATTCGTCCGAAAACAAATGGACATGTCTACCAATCAGTGACTCTGAACGATGGGCAGATACAGTGGACAAAGTTCAAATGAACCACCCACAGCCCGCCGGTGGCAAAAGTTGCAGAGATCCGCTTTCCATAAAGAATAGTGAACTCCACATTGAGTCTTCTGGTCAGCAAGAAGATGAATCAACCTACGATGACTGTAGGACCTGCTGCAAGATAGATCTTCAGAGCTATAAGCTCCAGAGTATTGCAAACGGCTCCACTACGCCTGGAACACTTCCCAAAGGATGTGGCATGCATGTGCACATCACAGACGATCGTTTTGCCTCAGTTTCTTCTGGGTTTACTTGTAAGTAAAGGTCAAGATATATTGTAGGTGATGCAGAGTAGCAAATAGGCATTTTTTTAATCTTATATGGGGTAACCTTGGTATAAAAGACAAAATACTTTTTTGATAGCTATACCACAATAAGCACACGGTGATATGTATATATCTAGCCCAAACATTTTTTGGGGGGTTATTACAAACAATATTTCAGACACAGGATTGTATAAACAATGTACACCCAGATATAGCACCTACTACTGGCTGTCTATAGGTTTGCACCTATATATGAAGCAGACTCCAGTCTCTACTGGTCCTGAAGTTTCAAAAAGGGACACTAAATGTTATTTTTCACTTGTGCTTGACATTTTAGTTGTTCCTAATGTGGGAATAAACTAGTGTGTACTTTTCACTTCAAGGAAGCAAGGTTTAATGTTCCCTTCAAGAATCAAAAATTACCACAAAATTCACTTCTCATTTCTTGTTGGTAGAATTCCATATAGACCTGCTGCTGATAGTAATCAGGTGTAGGACATTGGATTTACATTTGTATTAGTAAAGGTTTAAGAGTGGTCCAAACAGCAGGAACTTTCCATTGGGTTCCATGGCCATTGCTCAACTTTTAGAACGTTGCCCCAGAATTAACTTTTATAAATAAATATAAATTATAGCCAGCAAGATAGCTCAATGGGATAATTCTAGAGAAATCTGTTTAATCTCCAGGGCTGCAGATTCAATTTCTAGTTGTTTTTCAGGGTAGATAAAAGTAAGTACAATTAAACTTGGAATACAAACATTCCCTGGATGGTGGGTAAATGTGCTTGTATCGATCATGGATAACCCCATTTTTATTATAAACCTCATTTGATTTAAATGTCCTGCTTTTGTAATAATGCTAAATAATTAACCAAATATTTGTCTATGACTAACAAGTGTTTCTTCACAATTACTAGAAATGTAAGCACACTTTAAAAGGAGCTGTATCATCTAAACAGGTTTTCTCTCTACATTCACAGTAAAAAACAAAAAACAACAACTTCCCTATACATTGTGTTAGCAAAATGACAAGCAATGCCTAAATTAGGAGAGAAAAAAAAAATGTGTTTCGAATGCATCTGTGGAGTTAAATTAACTGGTTTTCAATGGAAAGGGTGTTATTTGCATATCAAGCCACAGGTGAGGTCATAAATGGGAGACTCCGCAGAGACACTTTTGAAAACACATTTTACTCCTAATTTAGTAAGTTTTGTGGCCTAATTTACAGATGCATTTGACAGTATGGTACAGCTTAGAAAAAAAAAAGTTGGCCCAGGTATGAAGAGGGACAGACACAGTTCACAGCCTTGCTCCTTGTAGTGACCATCTGAGACAGCACTGGAAGTGAAATACACATCGGCAGGTGGTTTACTAATTCATCATATTTTATTTATGTGCACCTCACTCTTCTTTCATGCTGTAGTGCTGAACAAAATCTCGTTATACAGTAAAACAGCAGTCATCTTTGACACTCCAGATCTTGAGAACTATATCTCCCATGATGCTCAACCAATCTGTACATCATGAGTTATGTATCCAGCAACATCTTAAAAGTGGTAAAACAAATAAATGATCACCGTTGCAGCTAGGTCAATGTGGTAGATCTCATTAAACGTTTTTTGTTTTGTTTTTTAAATAAACTAGAATAGTAAATGAATACAGATCTGACACAAAAAAAAAAAACCCAAAGCGGTAGAATTCCTTTGGTTATAACAAATTAAAAGGTGTAAGTGTGTCACTCAAAAGGTATCTTCCTGCAGCAGTTAAAATAGATAATAAATGATTATTCTCTTTACTCCACCTGAAACCACAAAAAAAGTACCGTAAGTTAAAAAAAAACAAACAAACACACACACATCCAGTAATGTACGAAATGCTCCGTCCTCATCTATAGACAAAAATAGTGACGCCAATGGATTGCTACTACTGGTTGATCGATTTAGCACCATAACTACGTGATATATAAACTTCTTGCACCTGTATCCCAAGAGTAAAAAGAAATGGAACATTTAAACACCACTGATAAGTCTGGCAAGTGAAGAGTAGTGCAAGCAATGGATGTAATGCAGGGGAGCTGCTCATAGGATTACCTGACAAGGCTTGCTGACTGTGTATTGCTAACACACAGTTTTATCAGCCCAGGTGCAGATGTCTGCATTCTCCAGTGACTGCTACAATAGCCGACCCTCCTCCTCCTCCTCCTTTTATTGACTGATCACTTAGGGCTGGGCGTAGCAGATCTGATCTCAAAGTTTCACCCCGGAAGCAACAGGTATATTTCACTCAGGCAGAGGAGGAGAAGTCATGTTGGGAAGCAGATCAAGAGCTGCAGCATTTACTGTGTTCTAATTCCCTCTTCAGATAAGACCCAGTGTCGAATATCCAGAAGGTGCCTAGCCCTCCCAACCCCCGTTACTGGAGGTGAGAGAGGAGGATGGCTGTCAAACAAGAGGATGTGTTGAATTTTTTGCTGGAGGAGGGGGGGAGTGTGAAGAATTCCGATCTGCTGAGGAAATTTAGATCTGTGGTGGACTCCCCTGATCCCCAAGTAAAGGCCAACAATAGAGAGCTCTTCAAGACGTTTGTGAATAACATTGCTCGGGTGAAAGATGTAGAAGGCGTTAAGGTGGTCGTGCTCAGGAAGAAATGTTTCCAATTAATGCCAAGTGATACACATCCTGAAGAAGTAAGAAACACTGTACCTTCTAGCCAGGATGACCACAATGGAACGCTGGAGAGCTTACAAAGTAACCAGACAAGATATTCCCAGAAGGATATACCTGGGGATAAAGAAACTGTGTCTGCAAAAGTCATGTTACAGAATAATGAAATGCCTTTGGAGGATAGTGGTGTTGGGAAGAGTGCAGATCTGGGCAATGACCCTGGTAATACAACTGAGGAGAATTTATTAGTATCATCAGATGATACAGAGGACAATGAGATCAAAAGAGTGTCTGTGTTTGATATTGTGTCCAGAATTGATAACACTGGGCCTGTACCTGTTCCTAAAGCCTGGGAGAAAGGTGGAGGACAATCCAAGGAACCAGCACAGAAGCCTTTCATGCTCCCTTTAAGATATGCTCAGACATCATTTGAGGAAACCGAGGACCAGGAGGAAATTCATTTTAAACAACCATCTTCTGGTAACACATTCATCCATGAAACGGTACCTCTTGCTCAACCCAGATCCCCACATGTCATCAGAAAACCATTGGATGACACTGGTTCAAGATCTCCTTACACAAAGAGGACATCCAAATATATAAAGGTGAGTGAGGAGAACAAGTATTCTGATGTGGTTCCTCTGGAGCCCTCTGATCATATATGGCTAGTCAATACCACCACTGGTCGCTGGAACCACATATTGCTCGGTCTCCTTATAAATGACAATGAATTGGCTGACAAGAGAGACTTTATATCTGGATTCACAGCTTTGCACTGGGCAGCCAAGAGTGGGAACACTGAAATGGTCAAAATATTGTTTGATATGGCTCACAGTGGTGGCACAAATCTCAATGTCAATGTGAAATCCTATGGAGGGTACACACCGCTACATATTGCAGCTATACATGACCATAAGGAAGTCATAATGATGCTAGTACGGGATTACAACGCTAAAGTCCATATTCGAGACCACAGTGGGAGAAAGCCTTACCAGTACTTAAAGAAAGGATGCTCATTGAAGATAAGGTGTCTTTTAAATGATCCTCATGCAATCAGCACAGAACAGCCCTTTCCCATCAAAAGAAATTCCAAGGTTGCTGCCTCCTTGCTGGGAACTACCAGTGCCTTGCTTGGTGTTCTTTCTGATGACATACCTTTCCATGACCTTGCAAAAGGCCTCAAAAAGCCTAGCTCGCTTAATAAATTTTTTACTGCTCCCACAGGACCAAAAAAGAAAGTCAAAGGCAGAGATAGGCATCCTTCCATAACCTCTCTTTATGAAGAAGCTGGAGAGGAGGCAGAGGAGCCAGTGGGAAAGCGTCGACCAGCTTCTGAGTTTTTCAGTCATTCTTAATTAATCTTATGCTTGGTCCATCATTACTAATTTATCACTATCAAAGATTTATAGATTATTCACATTATCCAGGCTGGATTACGGGATCCTAAATTCCATTTACATTGTGACTTCTTCAAGGAATGGATTAAAACAGATCCCTGTTATCCAAATTTCAGTAACAGAACCTGAAGTGTTTAGACCTGGGAGAAAGATTTGTGTTCCACAAAAAGGGTTACAAAAATAATAATTTTAAAGCGAATACTTTTTCGGATTTTGTCATTTAAAGTTTTTTTTTTTAGCTAATGCATTTATGGTGAAAAGCAATAACATATAATATATATATATATATATATATATATATATATATATATATATATATATATATATATATATATATATATATATTCACACCCACAATTTGAATTTGTTAGTTTCACAGTGACATTTTGTTGTGATGAGGTTGTTTGGTATAATATATAGTATGTTTACACTTTGTTTAATATATTTCCTGTTTTGTGGTGATTTCTATAGGTTGCACTGGTGCATGTATCTGCACTGAAATTACAAGGCAAAGGGCAGATGTAAGAGAAGACCTATTTTATTTCCCAAATTCAGATTAAAGCAATGCACTGGGTGTTATAAACTAACATGTTTAGACTCTGATTTGCTCTATATTGTGCATGGCAATCTTTACATAATAAATCATGTATAGCTCAGTTTCTGTTTTGAATTTACTTTTACTTTTGTTATTATTCACACACAGTTCAAATTATAAGAAGTATACTCAACAGATCAGGAAAAACAAACAAACAACAGAAGTGAGCAAGACAACAAAGTCGAGCAACATCAGTGACAAGTGAGAAAATGTTTTTTTACTTAGTCACGATATGAGATATTACATTAACATTTATTTATGTAGTGGTAACAACTGATTTGGTACAGAGCATACAGGGGAATTACAGACAAAGATAAAATAACAAAGAACAAACATATATTTACAATCTATAGGGCATTAGTCCCCGAAAAGTTAATAGCCATATTTATAGTACTCCCAAAATTTACAGGATAATGTTATTATTTTTTTCAGTCTTCCATAATCTATGCCCAGAGATTTCTCTGAATTGCTTGTGGATAGTACATGGCTTTACTGGCCTGAACTAAACAAGGTCATCCATAGATTTGAAATTCACATTTAGACAGTGATAATCTATTGAATTGTGGTTCACTGAATGAAGATTCGTTTTCCCCCAGAAAAATACACCAATAATAGACCCTGTGAGATTCTGTCTAACCATATGTTTATACTGACCACTCCTCTGAGTCATGGACAGTTAGGTACTATAAGAGTCAATATAGAGTCCTGCTCTGGGTCACGGACAGTCAGGCACTAGAACGGTCAATACAGAATCCTTCTCTGGGTCACGGACAGTCAGGCACTAGGAGGGTCAATACAGAGTCCTGCTCTGGGTCACGGACAGTCAGGCACTAGGAGGGTCAATACAGAGTCCTGCTCTGGGTCACGGACAGTCAGGCACTAGGAGAGTCAATACAGAGTCCTGCTCTGGGTCACGGACAGTCAGGCACTAGGAGAGTCAATACAGAGTCCTGCTCTGGGTCACGGACAGTCAGGCACTAGGAGAGTCAATACAGAGTCCTGCTCTGGGTCACGGACAGTCAGGCACTAGGAGAGTCAATACAGAGTCCTGCTCTGGGTCACGGACAGTCAGGCACTAGGAGAGTCAATACAGAGTCCTGCTCTGGGTCACGGACAGTCAGGAACTAGGAGAGTCAATACAGAGTCCTGCTCTGAGTCACGGACAGTCAGGCACTAGGAGAGTCAATACAGAGTCCTGCTCTGGGTCACGGACAGTCAGGCACTAGGAGAGTCAATACAGAGTCCTGCTCTGGGTCACGGACAGTCTGTCAGGTACTAGGAGAGTTAATATCAAGTCCAGTTTTATATTTTAAGTGCTGGTCCCTCTTGCATATGGGCCTAGACAGGTACAATTGACTGGATGGCTTTGTTTTTTTATCAGTTAAAAATCTTAACCGACAATAAAACTATGTACGCTTTAATAGTCGCATATCACTAACATTGTGGGCAGAGTAGATGGGCCGAATGGTTCTTATCTGCCGACACATTCTGTGTTTCTAGGTAACATATGAGCCGGCTGTAAGTGCTATTGATTTATACACTTTTTCGAATGTTTTATACTGTGTTATTGATGAGTAATGTATTTATGGCTAAAATGAACAGCCAATAAATAGAGAATGTTGTTTTCTCATATAGGGATACATATAAAGAATGCATAATTATTATACTATGATGCTGTTTTTGTTTCACCAATACAGGTCTGAAGTATGTATTTAATGTAAGTGTCCCTGAATAAAACAATTATGTAGTCTTTGGTAACGCCAAACAGATATGTTTACTTTTGTAATTTGGGAAAAATATTTAGTAAAACCTGTCAGTACATTCATATAAACATATATTTAGCCTGTTTTTGTTTTACTATTTGTATAACTGTAAAAAAGTTTGGGCTTCATGAAGCCAAGATGGAAGCCTTATTAAAGTCTTGTAATAACAACCTGTGCGGCTGATAAAATGTTTTTTATACGGTAGCTGCACATTTAAATAAGATTTAAACTCTCCTCCAGTTCAGGCTAGCAAATGCAAGCAGTTTTCTTTTCAGGGTTTAAAAAGTACTAAAATATACAATGAAAGCTAGAGCCGAATACAGGAATAAAAGACACCTTGAGATGCTTTGCTTAACTTCCTGGAGAATAATAGGTCCTTGGGCTTGAGAACTATTGTCATTAAGGGTTAAGAATTGTAACGTTTCAGGATCCCATTGTACTGACATATTCTACACCAATATGGTCATACTTGATTTCCCACATTATTGGTTTTATTTATAATTTTTCATTGCTAACCAAGGTGAATAGATTGTCTTGACAAGTGAGCTTGCGTGAAGGTGTGTGTAAAAAAAACAAAACAATTGGCCTGTTGTGATGGACTACAAAACATTGTTGGGATTTGAGATGGGAAACTTTAGGCACAATGCAACTGAACAGGAGATTTTTCCAGCTTTACTACCTTGGTCTTAAACCCGTCATGCTGGATGGAAGTTTGGTCCTCAAAGACAAAAGCGCCAAAACGGCATCTTTTTACACCTGGCCCCGATCACAGAGTGATTGGGAGCCAGGGAGTAATAGGCAGAGACTCAATCAAGGTCTTTGAAGACCCTGTGGGTGCCTGCCGAAATAGCGAAGGTGTGCCCAAACTCGAAAGTTTGGTTTTGGGCATGCCTTCCGACAGGTTTCTTCTGTGGGATACGGAGTCTAGCTCATCCTGAGTGGCTGTGCAATGAGCTGTTAAAGACTGGACGTTCTGTGCCATCCTATCGGTGTCTATGCACCTGTGATTTAAGACCGTATAGAACGTCCTACAAGTGCGAAGGTGTTAAGCTTGAAATTCCCTTTTTAATCCCCTCATTATAAATTAGACCCTTTAACATATAAAAGTGCTACTGAGTGGGCTCTGTAGAAACGTTCAATGTTTGTTTTACAGCTATGAAAAGGGCAGCCACCTGCAGAGTGGATAATTATAGAAAACAATTTCAAAAGCATAGCATGGGAGAAAAAAAATATTTATTAGCAAAAAATAACAAGGCAAAGTAATGAGCATAATAGATGCCCAAATATGTTTGGTGCCCCCGTTGATTATTTATGCAAGAGGATACAGCTCTACAATAACATACAGTATTTATATATTATTGAAAATGTTTTGTACTTTTAATAAATATGCTTTTTATTTGTGAAACTAGTGAGTTTAGCTCTGTATAGCCATCCATCACAATTTTCTGCCTGCCACTATACACCAGGGAGCTAACAGTGCTGCCTGGGGTAAGTCCTGGGGTGATGGGTGTTAATGGGTGTGCAGTGTGGGTGATGGGGCATGTAATGCAGGGCCGGCCCTGTAATGGGGCAGAGTGGGGCAGCTGCCCCCACTGCAAAAAAGAAACCTAGTTATTGTAAAGAAAGACAGTGCTAAATAAATCTCCAGAAACATATAATATATAGAATACATTTATTTAATATCATAAGAAGAGATGTGTAGCTGGTCACAAATATCATCTACATACAATACATAAATAAAACCACCATACATAAACATATAAAATAATTCCTATATACTTAAAATAATGTGTTATTATACAGTACATAAAAGTACCAAATGTAAGATAATATCCTTACCCACTGGGTTTATGCTAGACATGTGCATTCGTTTTCGGACGAATGCATTTTCGTCCGAAAATAGCATTTTTGGCCATTCGTCCGAAAAACGAATAACGAAAATGCTAAACTAACGAAAGCCAAATGAACGAATGGTTAATAAACGAAAATCATTCGTCCATTCGTGCTATTGGCATTCTATAAACCGAAATAGAGTCGGTTTATAGAATACCAATAGCATTACATACTTTCCATAAACCGACATAATGAACGACTTTCGGTTTATGGAATGCATGTAATGCTATTGCTATTCTATAAACTGAAATAGAGTCCCCATTCATACGAATAGGTCAATTGACCTATTTGTATGAATGGGGACTCTATTTCGCTTTATAGAAAGACAATAGTATTACATGTATTCCATAAGCCAAAAATCTATTAACCGAACATCGTTCGGTTTATAGACTTTCGGCTTATAGAATACATGTAATACTATTGGCTTTCTATAAACCGAACGAGAGTCCCCATTCATAAGAATTTCTTATGAATGGGGACTCTAGTTCGGTTTATAGAAAGCCAATAGCATTACATGTATTCCATAAGCCGAAAGTCTATAAACCGAACGATGTTCGGTTTATGGAATGTGTAGGTCAATTGATTCGTACGAACAAATAAAACGAAACGAAAATAATGAACGAATTTCGTCTGAAACGAATGCAGTAATGAACGAAATTCGTTTTAGCAAAATAAATAACATTTTCGTCTGAATGGACGAAAATGAAACGAAAATTTTAGTTTTGCACATGTCTAGTTTATGCACTGGCTCCCACGAGCTGAAGAAGACTACCAAAATGTGTTCTGTGTATATGATTGTTAATACCTGGCCAGGTGAACAAACCCAGCAGGTCTATGTGACCAGCTAATAGGTATATTTGTGATCTAGCGGTATTAGACATTCTCTTTTTCCTATGTAGAATAATTTACACATCTCTTCTTTTGATATTTATTAAATGTATTCTATGTATATCTGTTTCTGGAGTTTTATTTAGCGCAGTCTCACTTCTCTTTACAATAACTGTGTATCTTCTCATATTAAAAAGAATATTCCACTGCACCTCTGGAGGCTATACAAAGACCTGACAATCTGTTATTATAGCAACTACATACTATTAGTTGACAAATGCCTCAAACCAGCACTGTAGGATGATGGTACAATATACCATACCATTTCGAATAGCCAAAGAGGGACACTTTAATTCTGGAGGAGTGGCTACAGGCTTGGCATTGTTGCAACATTTTCCATGACTTTATGGCCAATTTTTCCAGTTTCTGTCATATTGCATGGGACCTTCTCTACCTCGGCCCTCATGCTCACACTTGCTACTCACGAGTCTGTCTATTTCATCAGTCTCTGTTTTTAGTGGTGTTCTGCAAGTGAGACTTCATGTCTACCAGCTGTAGGAGAATCCTCTCCTACAGAATCCTGATAGGGGCACAGTGGTAGAGACTTGTTTAGTCTCTAAACAGACCCTGTGGGTTCCTGCTGAAAGCTTGTAAGACTTCCTCAGGTGCCATGTCTGACTGGTGGACTGATGACATAGTAATGGTAACTAGATGGAGTGGCAAGCCTTCCTCTGTCTAAGGCCCTCTGCGTGCAAATAACATCCAGTTTACTCCACATTTACTTCTAGTTTTAATCATCTCCAGTGAACAACAAATGTGTCCCAATGCCTCCTGCCTGATCAGAAATCAACAATTTAAAAATAGTTGGACTGAGGACAAAACCCTAAGGTGCTCCACTTACCACCTTTGAAGATTGATACTTTTAATTAACAACTCTTTGCACTGCAGATGTGAGTTAGTTCTGTACCCATGCACACGCAGGACCCCTGGAGCCTTTCTGATTTATTTGATGAAGTTACCTTCTGTGTGGCACAGTTCCAAATGCTTTAGCACAATCATTACATGTACAGCAACACCTTGATTTATTGACTCATTTCCATACCACTTTACTCCACTATTCAAACCAGAGAATATGACAACTAGTTAATTGAATGGTCTATGTATGATGCCACATCATTTTATTTTACACATTAGTCACAGAAAAGTGTTTTTTATAAAAACGTAATTTAATTGGAGGTAATGGAAGGAAACATAACTCAAGGCATCTCTGTCTGAGTCAGTGACATACAGTAATATACAGGTCAATTGTAGGACAGGTGCCGTGTAATGGAAAGATGTGGCTAATCCACTTAAATAGTATAGAAGTGTGGGTAAGTGTAGTGAGATTTGTAAGAAAAGCAGTGGTTAGGAAAGAGTGGCAAAAAGTTAGTTCAGGTAGGGTAGGGCGAAGAGGGGAGGGTTGAAGAGGAAGCGGTTAAAGGTGGGTGGGTTTCGTTAGCCAGTAAGATTTGTCCTCCACAAATTGTCTGCCTTGTCGCTGTGCCAGCCCTAAGTTCAATTGTGTTTTATTTTGATTTTTTTTTTATAAAAGTCTATTATGGGGCAATGATGTGAAGGTGGAGTAGCCACCTTGGAAACCAATCCAATTTTCCTGCTGGTTGCACCTCTTTTAAAATTTTGACAGAGCATTAACCTTGATTGATAAACCCCATTGTTTCAACTGAAAATAACATATAAACTTGTTACATTTTATGTTGTTATCCACAAAAATACACGCAGACTTCTCCTTATATAAAGTGTTTTAAAACAACAACAAAAACAGATAAGCTCCTCGAAATAAATAGAATGAAATATATAAAATGAGATATAACTAAAGAAAGTAATATTTTGGCGTCTGGTGGGATCCATAGTATATGTAAATATTTACACTGTGAAAGAGAGAGATCTTTATTATACCGTATATGTTTTTCTTTCACTAGCCTGCTGCAAAAGCAAATCCAACCAGGATGTCCTATTCATATAGCGTGCAATGTAATCTTTTAGTGCATGTAGGATTTCCAGCTCTGGAATGTAGCATACGGCCTGAAGCTCATTAGATTCCACCTGGACAAGAACATATAGGCAAGACATGTCCAGATAAGTGTTACGCATCTGTTTTACTAACATAGTCTGACTAGTGTTAAAGGGGCACCGTCAACCTAAATACTACATATACTGTGAATTTAAAGCATAAAAAATTATCTATAAATTGTCTTAGCTGAATTGCGTTCAAATGATTAAAAATAAGAAAAAAAAATATTTTTTAAAGTTTCTGTGGTGTCTCTTGCTTGTGACATCACCTTTTGGTTTGCCATTGAAAATTAGTTCATTTGCATATAAAGCCACATATGATGTCATAAGAGTATACCCCTCAGGCCTTTTAAAGAAAATATGCCTCTTATTTTATGCATTTGCATGCAGTTTTACTTATTCTCTGCATTCGCAGTAAAAGCAATGTTTAGGTTGACAAAGGATGTGCCAGGAACTTTCTGCAGTTCGGATCAAGTAATGCCCGCTGGCATACAGTGATCAGTCTGTAATTGATAAATTAAGGCACTCCAGCCATGTTTGTGGAGCCTTTGTCACATCTGATTGATATGAAAGCCAATCACAGCGAGTGGATGTGTTTAGCTGTCATAGCCTGTGCCTGGCTTAGACAACTCTAGTCTCTCCCTGCCCCCACAGCAATTGTGGACAGAGAGTTAGAGACTAACTGCAATATAGGCAGCCTGCCCCCATATACCCCAAACATATACCCCTGAATTGTTTAAAAAAAAAAGAAAAATAATCTTTTTTTTAAGTTACTATAAGTAATTCTGGAGAAAAAATAGGTTAGTAAAAGCAATGCATTTAGTTGTACTTATTGCCTTATAACTTGCAAAAAAAAGCTTAACATATGGAGTATTTCTAAACTCAGGACAAATATTAGAATCTATTTAGTAGGCCTTTTCATTAGCTTTTGTAGATGAGTAGAACTTTGTAGAACTGCCTCACCGATACACATATTGTATCTATTAAATCTCACCAATTTACCTATACATTGTGTGGGGACAAATTCAGTGAGTTTCCCCCGCTAAGCAAACTTGCCAGGTTTGTCCCTGCACAATACCGTATTTGCTCGAATATAAGACGACCCTGATTATAAGACGACCCCCCAAATTATGGATATTCCTTTAGGAAAAAAACTAAAAGCCTGAATATAAGACTACCCTATAGGAAAAAAGTTTAACTTGTACATATTCACATGTAAATTGCTTTTTCATATTTAATAAAAACTTATGTAAAAAAATGCATTTCTTGTTTTTATTTAACTTTTATGTTCCAATGCTGCCCCTACCCCCCAGACTTACACAAGGCTCCCGCCAAAGGTGTCTCTCTCCCCCACCCTCCCCCCAATGTTGTCTGTCTCTCCCCCACCCACCCCCAATGTTGTCTGGTTCTCTCCCCCACCCTCCCCCCAATGTTGTCTGTCTCTCCACCCCTCCCTCCCACAGCGTTGTCTGTCTCTCTCCCCCCAATGTTGTCTGTCTCCACCCCTCCCTCCCCCCAAGTTGTCTGTCTCTCTCCCCCACCCTCCCCCAAATGTTGTCTGTCTTCCCCCTCCCTCGCCCCAACGTAGCCTCCCTGGTGGCTAGTGGGGGCAGCCGGGGGATGTCTGCACGATACGTGCTGACATCCTCCAAGCTGCCCGACACTTTCGTCCATTATGACGGACAGCCGGTGCAGACATCCCCTGGCTGCCCAAATCTCCTGGTGGCTAGTGGGGGCAGTCGGTGGATGTCTGCACGATACGCACGGATTCATCATAGAAGTCCTGTGGTCGTGCCGGGCGGCAGCGGAGCATGCCTGCGCGTATCATGCAGACATCCTTCGGCTGTTAGCGAGGGGGATCCAGGTCCCCTGCAGCTCTGCAGGGGGACCTGGATCCCAGTCTCATAGTCTGACCTCGATTTGAGGTCAGACTATAAGATGACCTCAAATATAAGACGAGGGGTCTTTTTCAGAGCATTTGCTCTGAAAAAACCCTTGTCTTATATTCGAGCAAATACAGTATATAGCTAAACTGGTGAGATGAAATGTTCATTTCACCTTTTAGTGAATAGCCCTCATAGGCTGAGATACTTTGGTCTAGAACAGACACTGGTGGTAGTTGAGAGACTTGATTTTGTTTCACTAAAATCCCATAATCCTTCACCATACTGCTAACAGCTTTTAAACAGTAAGCAGTTCCTTAGCTCTATAATTTCACACTTACTCCTTGATATTTAATTTACACACTGATTATTTGTATTATAAAGAAATGTTTATTTAAAAAAAAAAAATACATTGAGCAGCCCATGGTACACCATGCCACAATTTAATCATGCTCTTGGCAGAACATATTACAAACTAGAGTTAAAACAACGGTTACTACACAATAATTACAGGTTATTCAAAGGTTGTCTTTGTGCATTTATTTTTCACACTATGGTTTTAATTCCAAATGATCCTTCAAAAGTTAAAACAGGTGTATGCAGATTATAAGAAAAGGCCAACAAATAATTAGAATAATGAAAGGTTTGAGGTAAGAAATGCTCACCCTTCAGCAATTCCTATACTACAACTTCCATCACCCTAGCTCAGCCCAGTTGAGGGTGATGGGAGTTGCAGTCAGTGACCCACTAATTGCTTATCTCTGGTAGAGAAGCCTTTGGAAAACTCCACCTAAGAGATAAATAGACTGAAATAGGAACTGGGTAAACAATACTGTGAGCTGTACTTTAACCTTCTCTTATCAGATGTGCATTGTACCTGGTTTTTTTTTTATTGGCTACTCATACTCTTTTAAAAACAACTTTCTGTTTAAAAACAAACTCAAGTTTACAATATAAAGTATATTGGATATTTAATGTCACTTGTGTCCCCATTAAGAGAAGATTATAATTATTCCCCTACCTTCCTGCTCCCGAAGAGTGGAGGGGTGGGGAGTCTCAACACACTGGGTATTGAAATGAGTTGGGGAGGTTTAAATTTCACTGGCTGAGCATCATGAGAAATATATTTCATTACAACAGGTGTGCCAAAGACTATTCCACTATATTGGATTACATTTCTCACAATGCTTAACCAATGGTTGACTGGGTGAGCATCATGAGTATTGAAATACATATCAATAGGACATCCTAAGGTCACAGTAATCTATATTTCTAAAGAAATGCTTTTGAAGTGCTGTGCATGAGTGGTAAAGATGAGTTAGTTATGAATACCCAATTTGCACATCTATAGTATTCACATGTGGATAGGGTTGCCACCTTTTCTTCAAAAAAAATACCGGCCTTGTCTACATAGACTTAACATTGGCCTGATGCCATTTTTTTTACCGGCCTGCCGGTAAAATACCGGCCAGGTGGCAACCCTACATGTGGTTCAGGTTGCCACCTTTTCTTCAGAAAAATACCGGCCTTGCTACTGTCTCCATAGACTTAACATTGGCCTGATGCTAAATTTTTACCGGCCTGCCGGTAAAATACCGGCCAGGTGGCAACTCTCCATGTGGTCAAAACTAAGGTAATCAATACATTAACCAAAGCAGGAATCCAGCCATCAATCCTACAATCTAGCAGGAGGAAATTGTGTTTACTGTACCATCATTATTACTTTTTCATATGCAGCTGCTACAAAATGGATGAGGTTACAACCAGGCCTTATGTACAAATGACAGCCTCTAACCCTCCTACTGTGAACTAAATAGGCCCTAATTTGCCAACATGTCTGTGTCTGAAGTATATTGATTTCTCACAGTAGTTTTTGTCTGTGTCAGTTCTAGTCACACATAGCAGCCTCTCTTTTAACTAGCGGATTGATCATTTTAGAACCTGAAAAAGAGATGTTAAATCCTCTTCAAACACAAACTGCTGCTTTAATTAGCAAAAGGCCTCCTTTAAAAGCCAATCCAAACAGGATGAAACTGCAATAAAAACCTAATCCAATAAATTCCTTTACAGTGAAATCATCTGTGATAAAAAGAAAAAATTATTTCCTGCATTCATACGGTCAGCACAAGCGTTTCTTCAAGAAATCCTCTAAATATCATTAAATTAACAGTATAAATAACACTTTACATACAGATGCTTCCCACAAACGGACTTGTTTTAAAGCAGAATGATCTCCATTTTGGACCGATATCCTGCGGTCCCAACTTTTATGTTCTGATATTTGGTACAGTAGAGGATGAATATGGAGCATGCACAGAGGTCTGTGCATGTGAAGTAGCACTGTCAGTTTGAGTGATACTGAGACCACGCATGTGTCGTTACACTGATACTCCCCCTCCCAAGGCATGCCCCATTTGCTTTTTGGCAATACTGAGAGGTAATAATAAGATATTTAACCTTTACATGGATAAATGTCTAGTACTATTATAGTTGGTTGGCCTTCCAACACTAAAGTGGTGATTGCTAACCTATGGCTCTAGTGCCATCTCTGGCATTCTGAGTCTTCTGTGGTGGTACTTAGCATCAGCAGGGCCGGTGGAAGGATTTTTTTCTAAATAGGTGAAGGTGCATTTTGGTGCACATAAAATATATTTGCGATTTTTTAGTATATGCCCCTCATAAGGGAGAGGGAAAGCGATATAGGGAGAGGAAGGATAGATAAGCAGCAGATAAAAATATGGTTAATAGATACATATTTTACGAGTGCTATTTAGGCACAAAATGTATAAGGTGTTAGTTACACTGTTTTTGTTTGTTTGTACTGCGTTACACATTTGATTAAATTGGATTTTTGGATTTATTGCTGCCTTGTAGTTTGATCCATAGGACATGCCCCATTACCCACAGGACTTAACACAGCCACTACTCCCTTTCCATCCCCAGGAAATGCCCCAGCACCCAATTTGCAGTCCCAGGACATGCCCCATCTCCCAAACTGCAGCCCGTGGACATGCGCCATTGCACATCCAGGACTTGAAAAGTACTTACAGCTAGTGGAACAGCATTCTTTAGCTTATGGCCTGTGGGTAAAAGAAGACTGTGAATGTCTTACTCCAAACATCTACATAATAACTTCAATTACTGGTTAAACAGGAATATTCCTCATACTAGAAATGACATATGTACATTACATTCTGCTTACACTCAGTGCCTGAAATCCTTTATAATGGTGTTGTAATAGAGATACCATGCAGTTGCCTATGTAGACTTAACATTGACCTCAAGACAATTTTATACAGGCCTTCTGGTAAAATGCAGGCCAGTTGGCAACCCTAAGGTCAAAAGCAAGGGGCACCACTGTAGGAAGGCACCTTCTTGTCTTGTTTTGCTCATGAATTTTGTTTTTTCATGCATGCTTCTATTAAAAATATATATAATTTTTTAACTGCTTCTTTAAAGGTCAGCTAAACTTTTTTTAACCCTTGCTTCCTTTAAAGAAGCAAGGGTTAAAAAGTGTCACCTTTCCCAAAGAAACCTGATGTGTCTTTTTAGACTAGAAAGCGGGAAGGTAAAAGACACTCATCACAAAAAGTATACTATCCAGCAATCAAAAAAAAAAACCAGGGCAAAAAAAATATAGGCAAACATTTTAATGATATAATACCTAATGAATAAGTGGTAGCAGCAAACAAGGCACAATTATAATATACAAGAAGACCAATTACAAAACAAAATACCTCCGTGCACAGTAGTAAAATATACAGACTAAAATACCCCCGGAGAGCTATAAATAATGCCCAATGATTCTATAACAGTCAATTGGTTAAATAAGCGCTGAAAGAAAAGTGGTTAGTGCAATAAAAAACATTATATTGGATTGCAGAAGCAAAGAGCTATTAATATTTGCTGCAGCGGAACATCCAACAGGCTAGAAAAAGAGATCCAAATAGGCCTTTAAAAGCTATTCCCAGATGTCCCCCTCTAGTTTGAGGCATGAGGAACTCCACAGGAAATTAATTGTACCTTGAATAATCATGCTGAGAACATTCAAATTAAGAGCGACATGTAAGGATTGTGATGGTAATCAGCTGAATATCTACCATGCCGTTAGTAATCGACATGTAAATACCTATGTCCCAGGAGACAGACAATATATGTTTGGACAGTCTGCCCGAGGCCTTGTCAAATAGTGGTTTTGCAAAATTCGCAACACTCATGATGATCCTGGGGTACAACTCATTGACACAAAGAACTGTATAAACCATGTGAAGCTGTAACATCACTGGAAAGGTGAATTTCCAGACCAATGATCGTTTTACCTTAGACGAGCCTTCAAGTTTTTTATTATCTCATTAGTGCTTATATTAGATCTTCTATGGTGGGCATCTTTTGCCTTCCTGCTTTCTAGTTTAGTATTTAAGGTCTAAGCCCTCATTTAGGCTTTCTTTATAATGGCTTAGGTGATTGAGACTAACGGTACATTCGTAATTCAGGCAGTTGTAGGTGAGTTTTTTCTAGATGGGTTGAGGCTGGCGCACTCAAAGTGTCAGGGTGCGACAGCCAATAAGAGTAGAGGTTTGCCATGCTCATCTGATAGGCTCTGTGAGGTGTTTTCGCTCTGCTAGTGAAGAGATAGACACTCATTTTCAAAGAGGATCAACAGAGAGGACCTAGTCAAGGTCCCCTTTGTTGATCCCAGGGCCACCATCAGAAATTTCCCTTACATAAAACTCTCCCTCTTGCCCTCCCTCTACCCTCCCAAAGTCATTTCATCCAGGACTTTGTTGATGAGGTTTAAATGCATACTTGTAACAGGGCTGCAGGGAGTGATGTGTACTCTTGCCTTTGACAGCATGATCTCACATGACGTCGAACATGGGATCGCACAAGCTGGAGGTAGCACTTGAGGAAGCTTGGGTCGGAGTGTTAGTGATTCGACCCAAGCTAAGGGAGAAGATGGCAGCTCTAGCACGGGTAGCAAGCTCTGTCAGAAGGTAACACAACAAAATATTTTATATTGCATTGCTTTCCTGATAAACTGAATGAGTTTGTAGCAGAGTTTAAAGATTTATTTATAACAGTGTTGTGGGGGGCTTGGCAGTTGTCCTTTATGGATAAATCATTTACTATTTCTAAGTAGAATTTTTTTTTTTTTTGATATTAGACCGATGTTTTAATTGTAATAAGGTAGCAATGCTGTTCATCTGTACTGTTATCAGATTGGAGGCTCCAGCTCTACATACTGGATTCTACAAAAATAGTTTATTAAGAAGATTCTACAGAAGGTTTATGTGGGTGTGAAGAAGCGGAGGGGATGGGAAATTACATTGGTTACTTTTCAGCTCAGCACAAAATGCCATTATGAATGACACAATATACAACACCGTTTTTTTCTGGTGATGAGGGTCAAAATATCCTTCCCACCTTTCCCCTCTCCCAGCCCAAAAACTCTCCTTACCTCTTCCCCATTTCCTACCTTTGTTTGCTCAGGAGGTGGGTTTCCTGGTCTGAGGCAAATGGTAGTTACCCATAAAAAGGTTAATAGTATATGACATGCAAATAGAAGAACAGACCAACATGTACCTGTGCAAGATGATAACTTTAGTTTACAATAGCTGGGATTGTAAAGATTAGCCACAACTACTCTAGTTTACAATGACTGTGTTTTTCAGGTGGTTAAAATAAACTACCTTGTGTCTGCAGCATGAAAGATGTGTCTCTGCCCAGGCAGGGACTCTATGCATGTGAAGTAGCAGCAGCTAGAGTGAATGGAGAGGACACCCGCTACAGGGAGAGGAAGAGCCAGCCTAGACCACTCTGATAGTAAGGGAGTATGTAGGACAAAATAAAATCCTTTTTGCTGCTTCCCCCGTGCCAGGTGTTTTTTTTCTGCTCTCTATGTCTAGTTAACTAAGCCTAAACAGCCTACTGCTCCTACCTCCCTTGTGACTGACAGTGGGCCTGTTTGAATTTCCATGGGGAGACAAGTGTCCCCTCTAGCCTACCCCCCTGGACATCCACGTTCAAGGCAAAACAAATGAAACTTGTCACAGCACTCCTTTCGACCATTTATTCCACCAGCAACGTTTGAACCAAACAGGTTTTTTTCCAAGCATAGTGTTTTGTTCAACTTGTGAATCTTATATACTGATTTCAAAAGTCTTGTGATCAATTAAATGCATTTACAATTAATTAAATCATTCCATACAAGAAGCTGTGCCTGTGTTATTTTTTAGCGTTAAGACGTACTGTGCAACCTTTTAATAACACACTACCGTATTTATTGTATCTTAACATCCACATATATTCATAAACTGTTACAAAATGTTGAAACATCCTAAATATCAGTGTTAAAAAAGTTTCCTTTCATTATAGATACTTATCTATTAAACAAACTTAAGTGACACTAATTTTATTAAATGTGTATTTTATACTCTAGATTGATTCTGATTTCATAATGTATTTTTCACAATCTAATAATAAAGAGCATGTATAATATAAAGTGCATAAAAACGTTCACAGTAAAAACACTGCTCATTAATGTCTGTTCCAGAAATTTCCATATGCTTTATTTTATTTATTGACAAATTATTTTTAATAATCATACATATAGGAACAGCTGTAAGTTGAGGAATTCAGAATTATTATAAGACATAGCTGGAAGAGAAAGAAAGAAGCAGTGGGACAGATTTTCTGGTGAAATTGGAGCAATGGGAGTTAATATTGATTTATATGTAAAAATCAAGATAGGGAACAACCTCTTAAGTCAAACACACACGGAGCTCAGCAAGAGCTGCTCGCGCTCCCCATGCTCAGTGATGATGCGGGAAGCGCAAACAGCACTTACTGAGCTCTGTGTGTATTTGAAACATGGAGTGTGTGTGCTGCTCGCTTCTACTGAGAATGGGAGGGGGGTGAGAACAGAGGAGGAGGGTGGGAGAACGGAGGAGGAGGGTGGGAGAACGGAGGAGGAGGGTGGGGGAACAGAGGAAGAGGGGCGAGAAAACAGAAATGGAGAGGAGGGGGGAGAAAACAGAGATTGGGTAGAAGGGGGAGAAAACAGAGATGGGGGGAGGATGGGAGAGAAAAGAGATGAGTAGAGTGGGGGAGAAAACAGAAATGAGAGGAGGAGAGGGAAAGAGATATGGGGAGAGGAAGGAGAGATAAGAGATATGGGGAGAGGGAGAATCATGAGATTGTGGGGGGCTGGGAGGGGCACCAAAATTTACCTGATTGATTATGTAGAATCAAATCCTTCCACCGGCCCTGAGGGAGGGCATTGAAGCTCATCGGGTGGCATATTTCAGTACAGATTTATTTTATAGAATAAGGGTGCGGACGTTAACACATTTGATAATTAGGATGATTCAAAATTTTATAAAATTTATAAATATATGTGAATGTTAAGATACAATATATGGTGTGTGATGAAAAGGTTGCACAGTACTTGTTAACACTGCTGAAAAAATAACACAAACACAGTGTATTGTATGGAATGATTTAATTGATTGTAATTGAATTTAATGGCTCACATGACTTTTGAAATCAGTATATAAGAGTCACATGATGAACACATATGAGAGAAATAAAGAGAAAATTGAGGGAAATTGAAATTGAAAGTTGAAAAAATTCTCGCCTACATTGGCCTATAGTTTGAAATTCCCATCTCAATTCCCTTATGCCTGTTTGACTGAAATGTTGCTGGTGGAAAAAACAGTCACAAAGAGTTGCTGTGGAGCCGATGACTCTTTGCACCAAACATGAGTGCTAATCCATATCTGCATGTTATAATATTCAAGGCAGTGTCATACCTGCCAACATCTTGGAAACAAGTCCTGGGACACAGTGAAGGTGCAGTCACCTGACCTCTGTCATCACATGACAGGATTGAGCCTCAGCCTATCAAGTACAGGTATCTAAGTTACTTACAGTTAGATATTTGGTTCTATACTATAGTATAAGGAGCAATGGAACCAGTAACTAATACCCAAACAGGAGGGATTGTGGGGTTAATACATTCTTTTCCTTATGAATTCCAGAGTTATAAGAGATTCATTGTTTATTTATCAAGCTCTTTATTGGACACAAGTTTTTTTGGTAGGAAATTCATTATTTTGTATGGAAGGGCCCTGCTTTATTAGATTTGAAAGGGGTTTAGTTGGCACCTAGTGATGGACTGGGAAATGTTCCAGTATTCTATACTGTATTTTTCCTGTTGTCAACTGTAGTCATGCTGAATCGTCTTTTACTGGACTGCAGACTTTCTAATTGTGCCAGGGTTTCAAATAGGACAATAATCATCATTAACACTTTGTGTGCTGTACAAGGAAGAAGCAAACTATTATGTTGCACTGATTTCATCTTTTACTCAAGCATCAATAAGCAATTTGTTGCTCACCCATTCCAGTTCTCAAAGACGGCCATTAAATTTTTCTACATGAAAGGATTTTTTCAAGAACTGTAATGTGCTAGATCTCACTGGATGATCCAAAACAAACCATGCAATCAATGAGCTTTTCATTCAGTTCTATTTTGGATACTTCCTGGATCAACAAAGGTACATCATATAAACAGTAAAAATATATTTTTATATATACTACAGCATCTGGAGAAAGCATACTTCCCCCAAGCTTTGGGAGAGGCAAAAAGCGAATCTGGTATTTGGCTATGTGCAAAGTTGGCTCGATGCAGATCTACTGTTCAAAGCCAAACTGGGTCAACCCAGAAGTCTTTGTAATAATGGGGTATAGAAAATGGGTGATAGCTTGTCATTTCCCCCAGCCTTAACCTTCTCAGCACAGAGGTCTGGGAAATCACTTGGCCTACATTCTGGCTTGATGTCTACATGGGACTGGACATGTTAATGGGGCTTCTGTGGGAAGCTCAGACAGAGACAGCTCAAAATAGCTGAACTAGGCCTCACTCATTTATCTGCAAAATATCTCTTGCTGAGCCAGAAAGTAGTGACCAGAGTGAGCAAATAAGACCGTGGGAAGATGACTACAATGAGAGCTGCTGCATTCCATTAGGATTTGCTGTTGCTGGGGCAATAACTTTTAAAGAAAATGCTGCATAATATACTGATTAAGAACATATTTAACAGTTTGCTTTATGCCAGAAACCTTTGTGCAAATCCTATCATCCTAAGGCTGACGATGATGGGAATTGTAGTCATGTGAAGTTTTACAGCCCCAGTTAGTTAATTCTGGGATCAAATATGGACAATTCGACTGACTAGCAAATACATTGATTGAGTTAGTTATATAAATTGGAGCTCAGGAATCCATTCGCTCAGTAAGACCACAAACACTTATACTTAGGGTTGCCACCTGGCCGGTATTTTACCGGCAGGCCAGTAAAAAATTGGCAGCTGGCCAATGTTAAGTCTTTGGAGACAGTACCAAGGCCGGTATTTTTTTGAAGAAAAGGTGGCAACCCTACTTATACTACTAGGCCACTACATTACCACTGGTTTTGGGTGACCACTATACTATTTTATTAAGGGACGCTTGTAAAAAAAAAAAAAAAAAAATGTTTACAGGAATCAGTAAAATACAGATTGATCTGCAGTATGTAATCTACCCAGTGCAAACATTGCGTGTGCATTTATAATCAGTGTCTCTGAATGGAACAGTGATGTGGGTACCCTACACTGGCTGGGTTTTCTAGGCCAAGTGCACTCAGCCAGAAAAACTGAAATAAGGGCCAAGTCAGTCAATCATCATTGATACTAATAGAGACTAAACCCGGGAAACCAAGGTAATAATTCCCAAGTTAATGTTAACTCAAGTTGAGCTCTTCAGTGGTGCTGGCAGTGCACTATACTTTGGATCTGGGATCCTGGTGCTGAGCAATGCAAAGAGTTAATTTTGGGAGTTACACCGATTGGAATCAGGGATATATCTTTCAATGGTAGAATGTCTTTAAACCAACCATATGCACAGGGGAAGGCTGGCAAAGGGGACAGAGCGACATTAGCCACAGGCTGCTCTCTCTCACCCGGGCTGGGACTGCATCACTCTTCATAGGACCAGTGCATTAGTACTTTCTAATATCTTTCTAATCGATTGTCTTTTCTATCAGACTCTGTACCTTATCTGTCAACATGTTTGTCTTGCCTGTCTGTTTGTATCTCTGTCTGATGATAATGGTTGGGTTGATGAAGTTGCCAGCTCTCCCCTGCATATGAATAAGAGTAATATTGGGGAAACAACAAGTAAGAGTTTGGCTATTACTGTATTATACATTGAGATAGCAACATCTAGGCCGAGCCTCCGAACGTTTAACTGATCAAAGGTCTAGTACTGGAACATCAGCCTCTTTCTGTAAATAACTCTCCATTTTCCCTAAGGGACTGGCTGATGCAGATGTAAAACAAACAGTTTGATCCTAAATCCGTGCAAGTAAAAGATAAAACACAGACTTTGCCAGTGAAAAGTAATGTCATCTGCAATGTTACATTCCAGAAAACAGTGACTCCATGAACCAAAGACTTTTTGCATCTAACATGAGTCCAGACTCCCACTATATCACACAAAGGAAATATGCTCAGTTGCACATGTACATATGCCCTCCACACACAATCATTGACCAGAATATGTACACGAGTAAGTGACAGCTTGTTTCCTATCAAATGCAGAATAAGTAGAGCAATGCAGTTAAAAATGCAAGATTCTGGAAGTATCTGTATGGGATATCATGGGCAATCTAATAAAATTAAATATTAAACCGTAATAATGAGCTTCAATAAATAGCATTGATTTATTTTGTTTGTTTAATGTAGACTTATTTGTAAGTCTGATCTTGTTTATGATATCATTTACCCAATATGCACTATTGCAGGTATTTATTGTTGAATTACATAACTGTGATAACCTTCTCCTTTTGGAGCTTTTGTGCCATTACATAGTTCTTACATAGGACAAGATGTCTTTCCATGTACGCTTCATACTAATCGTGCAGAAGGGCAGTCCCAAAAAAATGCTATCATTATTTTTTATTATAATAATAATAAAAATTACAACTCGTATTTATATAGCGCCTTTCTCCCAGTGGGACTCACAGCATTTCTTGGAATTAACTGAATTGGGAGCTGAATAATAGATGTTATTATTACTCACTCAATGGTACTCGTTTACTGACCTTGGAAAGATGAAGGTTGAACCTGTGACCTTGAAGTTTGAATAGTCTTTGTAGTCAAGACATTTACTAACTGAGCTGTCTCACTGGCCTACTGTTGGACTTAGCGGTTTCAGAGGCTTGTGATGTAACACATAAAGTGAGGGCTTGAGGAGAAAGGCATATAAAACGACACTAACACAATTACACTTCATATGCAGTGTTTGGACTTTTTTAGTATTTATGATCAGTCATGAAATAATGGACTTTATTCAATGGTCTGAAATATTTTTTTTGTTTATCTGATCACTGAACACTGTAAATTGTAAAAGGAAAATGTGCTTTGTGATAACGTCCATCATTGTATAAACAAATGACTGATTAAAGTCAATGATCCTTATAAACGCCATACTGTCCAAACCGAGTCAGAACTATTTCAGGAAACCTTTATGTACATATATGTATAGTTTTTATTGAAGTAATCTCGTCAACCAAGAGAACCAAATGTCAAGGACACACTGTTAGACAAAAACATTGATAACTTATCCAAATAAACAAGGCACACAAATAGATTCCGCTCTCGTATTTCACCTACTGTCAACCAGTCCAATTTATTTCTTCTCTCTTTCCTGATAAGCCTGATTAACACTGTCGCAAATTCATTTTAGCAAGTCCGGCCTACATTTTTGATAATGAAAATTAATCCTGTTATAGCTTCGCAGCAGCAGTATAATCAACACCAGCAAATTTCAATTTAACGGAGCCCATGGGACTCTAGTCGGGGCAAAGAATGCCGAGGAGAAGATAGGTTCGGCTTCCGCTGGCTAATTATGGCGGAATGCTGTTGTGAAGGCTCTCTAACTGTTCCTCGTGAAATTTAATCTTCTCATCAAGGTCCTTCTGCTCAATCAGGAAGGATGTTTTAAGCCTCACAAAATGTTTGTAGTCCTGTAGTTGACGCTCACTCAAGTATTTGGCCAGAATTCCTGTCACAACACTCTCTCTGCGATCCAGATTTTCCTTCAAGTCTTTGGCATCCTCTCTCTGCCGGGACAATAGATTGTGGCGCTGCTTTAGTGATTGCTGAAAAAGATTAACGGAAGAAGAATTAAATCTAGAGACGTCGAAGGCAAGTTGCTTTTAGTTTATGCTCTATGATTCATTTGGTAAAATAGACTGTAAGCTTGCGAGCAGGGCTCTCTACCTCACGCACCAGTCTGTTAAAGTTTGTCTAACTTAGCATGTAGTTCCCTTTTATGCTCTGTACCCAGCGCTATGTAAATTGTGAGCACTATATAAATAAATGTTAATGTAATGTAATAAAAAGTGAATTGTAACAAAAAGATATCCTTTAACTATCCTTTTAAGATTGCATGTCCCATTAAACACAGTTCATTTGCATATCAGGCCACAAGCTGATATCACAGACACCTTTTGTAAAAAGACTGGCCATGGTATTGGCCACAGAGACTTAAAGTGACACACCCACCAAAAAATGAAAGGGTTTTTTTTATTTTATTTTGCATTGTTGATTTCAGTTATGTGTTTTGTTTTTGTTATACAAGTTCATTTTATGAAATATTTTACTAAACAAGTGTGACTGGGTGCTGCCATTTTGTGAAATATAGTGTTTTTGGGTGCCACCCCCCAGTGATTTACAGCAATATATCTCACAGCTGGGGACATAGAATGCAGTCTATAAGTCTGAATTCTGACCATGGACTTGCATTGAATGGGAGGGTAATATAACTATTACATCACAAGGGGGCGGAGTTATGATCCTGTTTGATCAGGTCAATCTCCTCTCTTTGTGTTGGAAGGAATGTGAAAAAAAAAAGTTGTACAAAGCCACCTAGTCCTGCCCAAGATGATAAAAGTAAAAAATAAAATGAGGTATCTATATCCAGCATCCATTTTAAAATTCTCAAAATGGATGCTGGAGATAGATACCTCATTTTATTTTTTTACTTTTATAAGCAATTAATTCAAACATAGAAAAAAAAAAAAAAACCCAGTGGAATGAATATCTTATATATGTGAATGGGAATTTCAAACTTGAGGCCAAGTTAGCAGAGTTGGAAAAATTATCCAATGCAGCTGAATTAAATAATTTTTTCAACTTAGCGTCTCAATTCCCTGTAATCCTCTCTATATTGAGTAGACGCTTTAGTACTGGACTGCTGGAAATAAATCCACCTGGGTATCAAACCTGTAGACACCACTATATTCCTCCATATTAAAAGCAGAACTATAGACAATCAAAATATATATTTTTTATACGTGGTGTTTTCTGTTATGACATCATCTTTTGAAATAAATAGATTCCCCCCCAAAGTATGAGTTTGTTTCCAATAGTCCACCAAGTCTCTTTCCATAACAAATGATCATAACCGTTACAATTATTATGATTGTTTCAGTGCAATATTTTTTAAACAGCTTTACACAAAGTTGAAGGACTTTATTCATGGAGGAGAATATTGCATGGAACTGAGGGAATTTCAAACTTGAGGGGCCGAATTGGAAAAATTCTCTGATCCAGCTCTCTTTCACCAATAATACGAACTTCTGAACTAGCACGCTACAGACTGTATTCATCTTATTAAATGTCGCCCCCTTGTGTCTGACTTTATTATCATCTCTGTTGCTGCTACAGAGTTGTTGGGTTAAAATACATGTTTTTGCACATGAAAAAAACAGACATTTTTTTGGAATACCTACCTAGACTGCCTACCACAGATGTTAACTATTTTATAACGGTTAAATAGGTAGCAGACTGCATGTGTTTAGTACTGTTATTTTCTTATAATTTTAAACCAATGCTAAATCACATAGGATCGCCTTGTGTTATAATGTATTGCTCTGCTGAATCCCTATTTTCCAATTGGAGTGTAATTAACCATACATATATTAATAATGTATTTATTTCCCTCTGTGAACTATACATCCACAGATATGTACACACACAGAAATGGCGGGAGGAAATGCAGTACAGAAAGACTTACCATCTCTTCAGCATCTGTATTGTCATCACTCTTGCTCAGTGCATTTTCAACCCTGGCCAGCCTCATTGACAGACAGAAAAGGAGGCTCACCACCTTCTCCAGGTCCCCAATAAACATCATGTAGCGCTCATACTCATTAGGTTTGCAGATCTCCTTCACCACTGCCTCCATTTTTTTGCCATGAGATATATTTTCACTGATATCCGACAAAAGCAACTCCTTTTCCTCACAGAGGTCCTCCAGTTTGAAACAGATGTTGGAAATTAATTCCATCTGAAACCAAGAAATAAAGCAACATTAAAGTAAAACATTAGTATTAGTTTTACACTATAGTATTTGGAATCAGAATTATTAGGTTACAGGTGGTATAAAATGGCTGCCTGCACCTTTAGAAATTTGCAACACTGGATATATTTTACCAAGATATTGATAATTATATCATGTTATAAACATGTATTATACAGGGACGTATCGAGTGACAGGGGTGTATCGCTGCCAGTCTGGAGCATGCCTGTCACTCGGAGGCACGATGTCTCTCGTGTATTTCCGAGGGTTTGTGTGCTGAGAACAGCCAGCACACAAACCCCTGGAAATACACCAGTTACATCCGATGGGCTGGTGGCAGCTACGAATTCGGAAACAGAGTCACTCACTCTGTTGCCAATTCAACAAGCACAAAAAGTATACGTAAATTCGTATACTTTTAGTGCTTGTCGAACTGGCAACAGCATTAATGACTCTGTTGCCGAATTCGCAGCTGCCGCCTATCTCCCACTTGTATTTCCGGGGTTTGTGTGATCTCTGTTCGGAGCACACAAACACCAGAAATACACCTAGCACATATGGAGTATCCGCCACTGGCATTATATTAAACGCAGTGGTGTAATCTGGTTTTGTGATGCCCTAGGCACAACCACATTTGTGCATCCCCCCCCCCCCCCCCCCCAACCCCGGTATATGGTTCTATGTATCCCCTTTTTTAATTTAAATTCTACCATTCACAAGGGGGATATATAGAACCATATTTTAAAAAAAAGCTGCAGCGTTGGCGTTCAACCTCATTAGCCTTTTAAATTAGCAGGGGTTCTGATTGGGCATTCTTCCCGTGTAGTATGAAGGCTGAGCGCCGGCAAGTCACATGACCCCCTGATGCTCTGACCAGAACAGCATGGGAATGGCAGTTTGTGCGCCTGGGCACAGACAAAAAGCTGCCTGCTCGCCGGCAGAGGGTTTGCAAGCATATTTTTTTTTTAGAAAGGGGCAGCGTTTTTAGCCGCCCCCTGATGAGTGCTGCCCATAGGCACTTGACTAGGTTGCCTCACTGGAAATACAGCACTAATTACACTCACAAAGTGTATATACACACACACCTGAACTTTTTGCACAATAACTAAAACAACCAATAGGTGTAAGAAAAGTTATCAAATTTAAATGTACACAAATATTTGCATTAATTCCTATGCAGTGGCGTAGCGTGGGTTGTCAGCACCCGGGGCAAGGCAAGTAATTTGCGCCCCCTAACCCGTGGATTTTAGCACTCGAGTCTCTTCTACTAGATTAGTTAAAGAAACCCTTACCCCCCAAGCACATGTATTGTTTGTTATGAAAATACTTATGTAATTAAAGTAAAATGCATCTAAATACAAGTTTATTTTCCAACACTTTATTGAGTGCGAACATGCATTACACACATTCTCCACATTTTCAGCAGGTCTATGAATACAAATATACACATGTAGTAACCTAGCATGGGCCATGCTATTATATGTCGTCTCACAACCATCGTAAACGACAAACAATATCAAGAACAAAAACTAAACATCAAAATGGAACCATACCCTGGAGATGATCCAAGACTGGGCTAGATGGAGCCAACTTCCTCAATCCTGTACCTCTAATGTTACCCCCCCCCCCCCCCCCCCCCCCCCCCCCCACACACACATATGCCATAATTGTTGTGCCATTCAGATGCCAGTAATATTGTAACTTTCGGATGCCTGTAATATTGTGCCAGTCAGAGCCCAGTAATATAGTGCCAGCCAGATGCCTGTAATATTATGCCAGCCAGATGCCCAGTATTATTGTGCCAGCCAGATGCCCAGTAATATAGTGCCAGTCAGATGCCCAGTATTATTGTGCCAGTCAGATGCCCAGTATTATTGTGCCAGCCAGATGCCCAGTAATATAGTGCCAGTCAGATGCCCAGTATTATTGTGCCAGTCAGATGCCCAGTATTATTGTGCCAGCCAGATGCCCAGTAATATAGTGCCAGTCAGATGCCCAGTAATATAGTGCCAATCAGATGCCAAGTAATATAGTGCCAATCAGATACCCAGTAATATAGTGCCAATCAGATGCCCAGTAATATAGTGCCAATCAGATGCCAAGTAATATAGTGCCAATCAGATGCCCAGTAATATTGTGCCATTCAGATACCCAGTAATATAGTGCCAATCAGATACCCAGTAATATAGTGCCAATCAGATACCCAGTAATATTGTGCCAATCAGATACCCAGTAATATAGTGCCAGTCAGATACCCAGTAATATTGTGCCAATCAGATACCCAGTAATATAGTGCCAATCAGATACCCAGTAATATTGTGCCAATCATATGCCCAGTAATATAGTGCCATTCAGATACCCAGTAATATTGTGCCAATCAGATACCCAGTAATATAGTGCCAGTCAGATACCCAGTAATATTGTGCCAATCAGATGCCCAGTAATATTGTGCCAATCAGATACCCAGTAATATTGTGCCAATCAGATACCCAGTAATATAGTGCCAATCAGATACCCAGTAATATTGTGCCAATCAGATACCCAGTAATATAGTGCCAGTCAGATACCCAGTAATATTGTGCCAATCAGATGCCCAGTAATATAGTGCCATTCAGATACCCAGTAATATTGTGCCAATCAGATACCCAGTAATATAGTGCCAGTCAGATACCCAGTAATATTGTGCCAATCAGATGCCCAGTAATATTGTGCCAATCAGATACCCAGTAATATAGTGCCATTCAGATACCCAGTAATATAGTGCCATTCAGATACCCAGTAATATAGTGCCAATCAGATACCCAGTAATATTGTGCCAATCAGATACCCAGTAATATAGTGCCAATCAGATACCCAGTAATATTGTGCCAATCAGATGCCCAGTAATATAGTGCCAGTCAGATACCAGGAATATTGTGCCAGCCAGCCCCCCCCCCCCCCGTACTTACATGAAGCGGCTCCGTGTCCCCCGCCGGATGTCTCCTCCGTGCAGTCTTCCCTCTTGCACGGAGGAGGGAAGCAGACACCGGATGTGACGCGACGTCACATCCGGCGTCAGTTTTTTTTTTTTTTTTTTCCGGCCGTCGCATCCATCGGATGCGGCTTGCCGGAAAAAAGCGTTCACAAGCGCAATGCGCTGTGAACGCGGCAGCAGGGGCTGGGGGCCCACGGGACAGCTGCCTTGGGGTTCCCCAGGAGTAAATGGACCCAGGGCAGCTGCCCCGTTTGCCCCGCGTTAAAGACGACCCTGGCGGCCACGCGGCCGCATAGGGCTAGTGCGCCCCCCCAGATATTGCGCCCGGTGTGGCCGGCCCCCCCTGCACCCCCCACGCTACGCCACTGTTCCTATGGACTACATAACTATATCCCTTCCTGTGGGTATTACATTTCTTATACAGGTAGAAAGTTTTCAAATTTCTGTGCATGTTAATTTACACCAACCTTCTTTGAAGTGATATCCTCTGGACAATCTCCCTTTACTTTCTGATGAGAATTTTTCTGAAGGAGCAGCATGGTTTTGGGTGGCAGTTTTGAAATGCTTTCCAGGTTCAACCTACAGAACAGTTTGACAATACATGTTATACAGATCAAGTCCAGTTCTCCCCAATATTACACAGATCCTGGATTTGAGGAGCATTTTGAAGCATTTAGTAATATATATGTAGCGGATCCCCTGCAGTCTAATTTTTTAAGAATATTTTACAGAAGACATTCATGTTCTGGAATCTGATTTTTCTATACTTGGTCCAATTGGACCAGTATGCAGCTGAGGTATTGCCAACATGCTGGTGGCATACTGGTGGTCATGTAAACATGGCGCACACACAGATAGAGCCAAATAATGGTGATACTGGCGTGTGCGCCTTTGTATAGCAGACTAACGACACATTTCAAGCGTCCACCGGTTCCGTACTTTTTCATTGTGGTGGTGCTCATTTAAAATAAAATTAAAATGAAATAAATAAGGCGGTGAAAAGCGTCTGATAAGTGTCGGGATTTAGAAAAAGATGCAATCATCGCTATACATAAAAAACACTGATTGCGCAGTTTTTTGCCTCTCCCAACACCTTGCAGTGAAGTGTTTAATACATGACCCCATATGTGTCACTGCATGACCCATCAATAGTGTGCTCCTCGCTTAGTGGGGTCAAGCAGAAGCTCAAAAATGGCCTACAGGATTTAAGGTACATGCATTTCAATAGTTTATGTCTGAAGATAGTGTTGCACTAAACTGATTAACTAAATTAATTTCCTTCTGGTCACATATGACTTTTTCATGCTGGATTCTAGAGGTGTGTTGCAGGTGAGATTGACATTTGTTTTATCGGACAGTTATAAAAATGCACTGTTCAGGGACAAACTTGGTGAGATGCTGCTGCTAGAAGAGCTCAGATTGCCACAAATAATAAATAGTTAAATCTTGCAGGAACAGTTCACCAGGTTTGTCTCTACACAGTGCATAGTCCACTCTGAGAAATATAATGTTCAACTCACCTGCAGCTTGACTTTTAGTGAATAGGCCCTGGTATTACACCAAGAAGATAATACATTTCTATGCAAATACAAATGAAGTATTCCTTTTTATTAGCTTACCTTCTATTCCTTAGATGCATGTCCTTTTTGTCTTTTTTCAAAGACCCTGTACTCCTGCACTTTTCCATTTCAGAAATGTCCATAGGGAACAGGCTTCTTATGAGATCCATTGCAGATTCTCTCACTGGAAGTGGTTTGAGTATGTCCACCAGAGACTTATCTTCAGCAATTATGTCTTTCACCAACTCTGCATGCCTCTCATCTCCAGGGGTTTCTGACTTCTCTGTGGGTAAACCCCATTCCCCATCAGGATCACTGCTCTCCAGGATGCTGGCCTTGGATTCGTGTTCAGCTACATCGCGCTTGCTTTGATCAATAGAAGACGTGTCCATGGCATTTACCTGGCTGGACGGCACAAGGAGTAATTCTTCCTGTTGTGAGTTACTTATTATCTCGGGCTCCGCTGATGTTGATTCTTCCCTGTCTGCTATGGGGATGGGTGATTTTCTGAGATATGTACTTTCCAAAAGTCCGTAGTTTCTCGTCTCTTTACAGTCTTCTGAAATCTCGTTCTCAACAGATTCTGAACTAAAAGGCAGGGATAATAACAAACAAACCAAATAAACAAACAACAAATGTTATGTCTGGATTTAGAGAAGTAAAGAATCAGGCCCTTATTTAGGGATTCATGTTGTCCACCAAACCTTTTTTGAAACAAGGTGGAAGCTATTAACCAACAGTGAGGTGCAGGTGAGTTGAACATTTCATCTCAGTTTGGGGCTTTTCACTAAAAGGTGAGTTGAGGTGAGATGAACATTTCAGGTCACCATTTTAACTACACATTGTGCAGAGACAAACATGGTGAGGTCTCCTGCTAAGCCAACACGCTATGTTCATCTCACCTCAACTCCCCTCATCTCACCTTAGTGAATAACCCACACTGATTTAACTATGCATTGTGCAGGGTCAAACATCAGAGTTTATCCCACTAGAAGAGCTCAGTTGGCCCTGCACAATGCATATTTAAATCTGAGACTTTGGCAATACATTTGGGAGGGCAGGAGAAACTCAACTGGTTTGGCCCTGCAGTGTTGGTAACTAACTCCCTGAGAGATTAGTCAATAAAACAAAACTGTGAACTGAAATAATTAGTCATGAAAAGAAGAGTTTGAAAAAAATCTCCTACTTTCAAACTATGCTATTTATGCCTGACTTTTGTAGTTTGTCAGTTCAGTTTCAGTTAGTAGCTCCCATGGTATGCCTTGTCAATTTGCACATGTTGGAGAAATTATTGAAGTTTTCTGAGGACTTTCTTCTAGAAGCCAATAGAGGCCATGTATTTTAAACAAATTTCTGACTTGTTTTTTTAGAAAAACAATAAAAATGCATGGCCTCTCTGGGCTTCCGTACTTTCTAGCTGTACCAAATACATGAATACAAGAAATACAAATTTTACAGAAACAAAAGGAACAAAAAAATGAATAGTTATATATGAACATTTTAAGTATTTCTTGTAAGATCAGGCTCATTGTATGCAACAGGTTCACACATTTCTACTCCTGCTATACTTCACATGTGGATACGCATAAAAAAAAATGATGATTTTTATTTTACAAGCATTTTAGTGCAATCCACAGACCAACAATGTAGTGAATTGATATATACAATACATTTTTTAATCCACCAAGAAAGTTGGAAAAAAAACAGCAGTACCAAAAAATCCTTGTACATAAGATAAAGGTAAACGCAATATCCTGCATGGCCAACAGAAGGAACTGTAGAGTTTTAAGTAAGTGTGAGGGCCATTAAGACACGAATGTACTAATGTAACAGCCTCTGTGCAGAACATGACTAACTAACTGCCCTTCCGCGATGCATTACATCCCATTTATTATGTAATCAAATTATTGTAATATGAAATCACCATCATTTATGAAATCTACTATTACCTTGTGATAGGTTCACTCATAATTTGTTGTTCGGATTGCATGTAGCCAGATGGGACAGTGACAAACAATGGAGTCTCTTCCTGGTGGGATGCTGGCCTCCTGATATCTTCCTGATGAACGAGAGGGATCCGGCTAGCCAGTTCCATTCTGATGGCGACAGCCTGTGAAAAGACCTCATCTTCTGTTTCCAAAGACGCCGCTTTCCCAGAGAGCAGCCCTGGGTGAAAAGTGGAATTATCTGTGGCTGAGGAAATAGCACTTGTTCTTGACGGCCTGGAATGTCTATCCCGTGCCGAGCTTGAAACATCTGATCTGTGGGGCCTCACAAAGTCCTCTCTACTTGTTTGACTAGGCAAGTTTCCTAATTCGTTCTTTGTGCTGACCCTAAGCTTTTCTTGATGGACCACAGATGTGCTGCTTGCACTTTCAGTCCTTGGCAGTGCTACAGGCTCTTTCATGTGGTAAAGCTGATCAGTACTTTGGCTCAGTACTGAAAGTCTGACTATGTCTTTAGTGCCTATTTCTTCCATGGACTTCCCTCGTCCTCTGGATGTGCCGTCTCTCTTACCCTCCGACAGAACACTTTCTTCAGTAACAGATAATCTGCAGAAAGAGGAATAACAAGACAAAATGTGTTTTACACAGAGGAGTTGATGGGGTTTATATATGTGAAAGCCATCAATAAACATCTCTATGAGGAAATCCAACTACCTAGTGAAAGGGACTCTGTTTACGTAAACATTGCTTATACTGTGACTGTACAGAATTAAAATCTATTGTCTATACAGTGTGTTCGCAGTGTATATAGAGTCTCCAGCTTATGACATTACCTGTCGCTTGATATGCAAATGACACATTTTCCAATGCAAATTCGCTCATTTGCATATCAAACCACAAGGTGACATCATAAACAGAAGACACTACAGGCACAGTTAGAACATATTTTTCTCTTATTTTATGCCTTTGCATAATATATAGATAATTATAGATTTTTCACAATTTGTTCTTCTTAACATTCACACTGTGAGCAATGTTTAAGTGATATAATCATTTTACGCAATTGTTTGATTTTATATAACTTAATGCTCTCGTACAACTGGTAAGTATTAGCAATAGCAATCACACAAGTATTTTTTTCATGGTTGAACACTACATGTGTGTTAAAATATGGTAAGGTTTTTAATGGTGTTACCAAAATTGGAGTAAAAAAAAAATGTTAACATTTAAATTTATTTATAATAAGTGCTGGTCATCATTAAAAATAATATAGGTTGGGACATGGAAATATATTTGTTTTGCAAAGTATATACGGTATTCAGATGCACTGGACCTATATAGTCCAAAGGGAAGAGTGAAGTGCACAATGCAATGATGGCTAACTTTGATACTCCAGATGTTTGGGAACTACATATCCCATGATTCTCAGCCTTAATCACACACTTAATTAAAACTCTACTGTGCCTCCTGTTTGAGCAACAAGAGTTATAGTGTATAAATACGTTTGCACTGTTTTTCTCCTCTCAGAGGGAATTAAGGTGGAGGGTGTGATTCGTGAAATAAATACTTCCCAAATATCTGCCGTGCCAAAACTAGCCATCACTGCTTTAAGTAAACTATAGTAATTAAAAAAAAATAATATGCTAACAGAATAGCAAATAGGTCATTAAGCCACATATTTTGACAGTTCCTATTTTTAAAAATTAAATCTCACGTTGTTTTATATTTGTGTTGCTTTTTACTTTCTTGTACAGATCATTTATATTTTGTTTTTCAGCTATAATTTTCCCTAGAAGGAAGTGGATTTATCTCTCTTGATATATCACTATAAAACATGGCAACTTAGTAATTTAACTTGGAAAAGACTGAAGTACAACATGTTTACACACGCCTACTATCCTGGACAAGTGCACAAGCAATGAAAAAGTGTTGATGGTCTTGTTATCTTACAAGCATTTTAGTGCAATCCCCCAGATTGTGGTAAGGTGGCGCTATAAGATTAAGATGCTATATATAACCTCTTTTAACTGCTCAGTCAATACTTTAAAGCATCTAAAAAATATTTTTCTTTTGTGCCAGTAATCACTTTCTTAATAACTATATACAAAAAAAAGGGTTTGATTTTATTTTTTGTATAGTGTTGTACTGCGAGTTAAGCAAGACGTATAGATAATGGACAAGGCAACAAATTACACAGAATGAAACATCAGATAAGGAGGGCCCAGCCCAAACAGGCTTGACCTTTTTAAATACCTGTGGTTTCACTGAGGGCAATGGGTTTATCTATGTTTGCAACATGCACTGCTCGGTGCTGATAGGATTTCTGAATATACCGTCACAATGACACGCTGGCCTGGATTCAATGCCGGAATTTCATTTAAAAACTGGTGTTGGCGGTAAATCAAAGGGCATTCTTAGTTCAGTGCCACTAATGGGTGAGGTCAAATCATTACCGTCACTGTTAAAAAACAAAACAAAAAAAACAACCCTATATGAACACCGATTGTGCTTAACGCAGTCAATATTTGCACATTAACCATTTCAGTGCTGCAGTGAACACAAACAGTGCTCCTACAGCACTGAAAAGGATAAAAAGATATTGTGAGGGGCTTTGCTCCACTCCCCTTTCAAATTGTGATGGCCCATGGCCCTTAAAAAAACAACGGGGAAAGTGTCTGGAATGAGGTGCGTTAAATTAATGTATAATATCGCCATAGTTAACGGCAGTCGTAGACTCTACCCCAGTGTCTGGTGATCAAAAGCTCTTGTGCTAAAGAAGGAAGATCCTAAAACCTTTACATGGAGGAAGAGTACAGAGACTGGACGCACATACCACAAAAAATGCCAGCAGTGTTTCAGGTTCGATTAGGGTTGCCAGCCTGGCCGGTATTTTACCGGCAGGCCGGTAAAAAATTTGCATCAGGCCAATGTTAAGTCTATGGAGACAGTACCAAGGCCGGTATTTTTTTTGAAGAAAAGTTGGCGACCCTAGGTTCGATACACCATTAAAACTGTGTGAATTCACTGCACTGCTAGTTTCACAATAGAACATTTCATGTCACTGGTGTTCCAGGGATAAGGCAAGGTCAGCAGACATATAAAAAGCTTGTAATTCTTTAAAGGAATTCTATAAAATAAACAAACCAATAGAAAAGCATTGTGGGCCAACTTCCTGTTCTGAAAATATACCTAAAGCTAATTAAAACCAGAACTACAGTATGTGATGAATGAAGGCTTCTCCGCCATCTATAAACAAGATGCACCGTTTACAGGATAATCTTGTACAAGCAATAATCTTACAAGTACTGGCATCAGCACACATTAGAACAGTATGGAAAGAAATATTATAATAATAAAAATGTTATACCATGTTAAAAAATATGGTATTTCAGTAAAAAACAATTGGGTTGTATAGCTTTAAGTGTAGTCCATTGACATAGGGAACTAAGCCCCAATTGCAAAGCTTTCAATCTACAGTCAGAAGGGATAAAAGGCTGATGAGAAGAAAACTAATACGTCTGGAGAATGGAAGGCAAAAATATTTCTGTGCTGGAGACCTCACAAATGTATGCACCGCCAAAAACTGTCAGCAGAACACAGCGGCTTATGTATAGTGTTGAGCGAACCGCACTGTTCGGGTTCGTACCGAACATTACGGTTTTTGGACCCCGGTCCCGAAAAATACATTTCACTGTATGTTCGGGGTTAGGCGATTTAATGGTGCGTTTTGAAAGGCTGCAGGGCAGCCAATCAGAAAGCCCATAGCATTACATACATATACATTGTATGTAATGCTATTGGCTTTCTATAAACCGAAATAGAGTCCCCATTCATACAAATAGGTCAATTGACCTATTCGTATGAATGGGGACTCTATTTCAGTTTATAGAATAGCAATAGCATTACATGTATTACATAAACCGAAAGTCTATAAACCGAATGTCTTTCGGCTTATAGAATACATGTAATGCTATTGGCTTTCTATAAACCGAAATAGAGTCCTCATTCATACGAATAGGTCAATTGACCTATTCATATGAATGGGGACACTCTTACCCACATTTTACTTCATTTAGCAGCCCTCTAGCCCTTTCCAGGACTTTTTTAGAGGCATTGTAGTGGCCAAAAGTTTGTGTCCCCAATGACTTCAATGGGGTTCTGGGTCAAGTTCGAGCACGGACCCGGACATTTTTTCGAAGTTCTGCCGAAACTGAACATCCAGGTGTCCGCTCAACTCTAGCTATGTATAAACATTCCCACACAGTAAAGTTTCAGGAAGTGGAAAAAAAAGGGGGCAAATCACTGTTCGTAATGTAGAACGGCGTAACTTTTTTTCCCAGTGAATGTGCATTTTCGCAGAATTTGAGTTTTGGATAACACCACCAGTTAGGGTACATTGTACCATGTTGTAGGCATCCACACTAACAATGGGGGAAGAGTCTGAAAATATCTTTGCTCGTCTAGCAAACGGAACAAAATATTCCTTTTCAAAGTGGGAGACGCTTCTGCAGATTCCTTTCCTTTGCGCTATAGCCCCACTCTTTAGTTTCATACGTGGAGATGACTTTTGTCTCCCAGTCTATGGCAATTTGGTATCCAAGTCCATGAAAGAAAGTAGTGAGTAGCAGATGGAACAAAAAAATGCTTACTTTGCAAATACTTAAAGAAGTCCAAAGTTGGGAAGTGGAATTGCTGCGTCAAGGCCTCGAATGATATAAGGACTTTGTGGTTGAGGATCTGCTTGACTTGTAAAAGTCCAGCTGCCTGCCAGTTTCAGATTTAGGATGTAGTAATGAAAGGTAGTTGGTTCGTTTCTGAAAGGGAAGGGGGGCGTTGTGCCCTATTTTTTTGCAGTGAGAACCTTGTAGTTGGGAGGATGTTGGTTAGAAAAGGTATTTTATTAATCCGTAACCAGTGTAGGTCAGGTAGGCAATGTGGCTGTGTATACTTTGTTTCGAGGTCAACCCAGGCCCCCATGCCTAGAGGGGTGAATAGCAATAAAGATTGTGCAAGCAAAGCAGATTTGTAGTAAGTTTTGACATCTGCTGCGCCAAGACCTCCAGAGAATTTAGACTATGCAATATATGCTTTTTTTTGAAGTTTCATATAAAGTCTGAAAGGTTTATTTTTATAGTTCTAAAATAACTTTGTGGTATAGGAATTGGGAGTGTCCTGAAATATTATAGCAGTTTGGGTAGTGAGTTCATTTGAAAACATTTATGTGGCCAATCCAAGAAATCTCAAAGTTAGTCCATTTTATTAGGTCTTGTTGAATGGGTTGCAGAGTGGTAAAAAGTTGTGGGGATTTGCCGGCAGACATTTTTTTTTCCGACTTTTTTTTTTAAAGGGCCACGACCTGAGGCTGTCACCCCCTGAACAGTGTTTGGTGAAGGTTCTCTTACACTAATCAGATGCTTTTTAGTATCTGATTCTTAATGCATTGGTGACATAATGCGGACTGACGGAACTCACGGGGGCAATGCTGACTCCAGATATCTTTCTATCTTTATATGCAAAGGCACACACGCATATAGCAGCAGTATCATATTTATACATACCTCCGTTGCACTGGCTTAGGAATATTTTTAGAAGAATTTTTAAGTTTTAGCTACTGATCACTCACCCTATATGAGTGACTCCTCCATGCCATGAACCATCCAGCATGCAGGATGAAGAGGGCCACATCCTTGATGACGCATCTATTTTGTACCTATTACCCAGTCAGCACTTGCGCCTCCCTGTTCCACTCAGGGGATTTCCCCTTGTTTCTAGCTCTATTCAAATCTTCTGCTTGCAATAGTTCACTGCCTTTGTATGAACCAATATTGCTGTGCTTTGGCTGCTCTTCCTCTGATCAGGGCCGGCCTTAAGTGTTCCGGTGCTCTGTGTGGGCCTCCCCCGTGGTGACACCCCCCCCCCCCCATGCCTGTCTCTTTCCTCTCCCTCCATGTATGTGTCTCTCCCTTTCCTCTTCCTTGCCATGTCTGTCTCTCTCTAACTCCACCATCTCTGTTCTCTCTCTCCCTCCTCCCCATATCTGTGCTCTCTCTCTCTCTCTCCCTCCTCCCCATATCTGTTCTCTCTCTTTCCCCCTCCTCCCCATATCTGTTCTCTCTCTCAACCCTCCTCCTCATATCTTTTCTCTCTCTCTCTCCCTCCTCCCCATATCTGTGCTCTCTCTCTCCCTCCTCCTCATATCTGTGCTCTCTCTCTCCCTCCTCCTCATATCTAGTCTCTCTCTCTCTCTCTCTCTCCCCCTCCTCACCATAACTGTTCTCTCTCTCCCCCCTCCTCCCCATATCTGTTCTCTCTCTCCCCTCCGTTTTCTTAACTCCTCCCCTCCTCTGTTCTGTCTCTCCCCCATCTCTGTTCTGTCTCTCCCGCCCCCCGTTCTGTCTCTCCCCCCTCCCCTTGTTCTGTTCTGCACAGGTCGCACACTGAACTCCGGTATACCACCTATGCTTGTGACCTTCGCGTCAGCTTACATACATCATTTTACATTTCAATCAAATAAGATATTTTTTCTTACCTGTTCGTGAAACTGTGACTGGTATAAAGTGCAGATGTTGATGCTGAAAAAGTCATATGTCCATTTGAGACCTTAAATTAAACACACAATGCATCTATGAGATTTAAATATCGTTTAACTTACAGCACTGCAAATGCAGAAACAAAATAACAAAAACAAACAAGCGATGTTTATTCCATTGGGAGTAGGCATGCACAATTGGTGCCTCTGCATCAGGCATCCATTTAAATGTAAGACACAATTTGTTACAATAATTATTGACATTCTCTTCCTTCTACATCTTTTTTGGTATCTCTTGCATCAAGAGGAGATAGGTGGAATGGAGGTGTGTTGAATACAAGACGCTCATCCTATACCATAGGAGATGATCGATCAAACCCAACAACAGTAGTTTTATTCAAGCAAAATTCCATCTGATCCACACACCTTGTTAACTTCGCTCCTGCCATTCAACCATCCAAAAAATATTAAGGTTTAATCCAGTGTGAAGGTAACACTGGAGTTCTTTTATCCATCTGTTTGCCTTATCTATCCTCAAAACAGGGTAATATATATAAGGTATCAAAACTCCTTTTAAAGATAACAAAATTTGAGTTTTAGTAACATTCTATGGCCATATTATGCTTAGCTCACCACTACGCCAAAGTACTCCAGTATAGGTGGGTCCAAACACTAAAAAGCTAATATGTAGCTTAATCTCTTCAATTATATTACTTACTAGGGACTGAATTGTCTTCCATTATACTTATCCAGAGACACTGCAATTTATATGTTTCTCTGGACTAATTTAAACCAAAACTAATATTTGATAGCTTGTAACAAGAGCAATTTGTGTGGACTTCTCTACTATAATGCATGCAAATACATAAATACACATGGAGATATGTTGTCAGTGTGACCTGTTAATGGTACTCAATGAGGAAAGTTGTATGCAATTCATAAGAGATTGCTACTTTATTATAACTGTGTAAAGTAAATTTGGATGATAACATACCTGAGCAACATGCGCTGGCTTCGATTCGGAGTAAACAGACGGTGGATAATCTTCAAAATATCTTTTGCTCTCTCCTAAAGTACACTGGTCAAGGTAAGTCATGCATTTTTCTTCCACACTTAAGTCAGAAGATTGTGCATAGTCCCCAAACTGAGTTGTCTTTACAAATCTGTCAGTCCAAGTAACTGTTGCATCATATGAAGAAGAGGCACCAGTTGATCGCCTATGTAGGTATGTTTGGGCACGTTCATTAAACGATATATCACCTGGCATAGATTTCCGGTCATATTTTTGTATCCCTGACATTCTCTGGGTAGCAGCCTGTGAATTGTTACTAGGCCTTTGGCTTGTTTTTCGCTCCATATATTGCATGAGTGCATTTTGTTGAATTTGCTTTAGTTCTGTCTTAGAAAGATTTGAAGATGATAGCGTTCGTTCTTTACTGTCTAAAGACCTTACTTTGTATGCCACTATATCAGGATTGCTTGTTTTCCTTTGGTTGGAGATTGTGCCTTCCTCCCTCCACCCAAAGCCTGAGTTCTGAATGCCAAGGTGGTCCAGCTTTTCTGGTTCTGAATAACACAGCTTCCTTTGTTCCTTGGTGATCCGTTTCCGTCCACCGATTCGAGAAACAGTGGATTTTTCGGTCTCCTCTTTCTTGTAATTTTTCTCAAATGAGGTTTTTGATTGGACAAATTTAGACTCTTCATTTGCACTAGATAAAGAATATGATCGTAAATGGTCAATTGTTGGTCGCTTTGGAGGATTCAGCTTTAGTCTCCCAGGCAAACTCATTTGCAAATCCTTACGTTTAAAAGAGGTTTCTCTCAAGACTTTCTTCTGTGCAACCTTAAGCTTTTCTCTGTAGTCATGCATAAAGCACTCCTCTGCTGAAGAAGTGAGACTTCCAGTTGTCCCATCAGAACTACAAGGATTATCAGTGAGTTCGGCAAGTTGGGACTGGCTTTTATTCTTCAGCAGTTGTTTGACTTCTTTGTGGATCTCTGTGACCTGGGCAACAGAGGAATTGCTCAGTTTTTTGATGTTCTTTGACTCAAGACTGTTTTCTGGTTGTTTTCCCTGTTTGAAGCCTTTAAAGCTACCTTTAAAGAGATTATTATGTCCACCTGAGAGATGGTAGAGCATTGGGGTTCCTTCCTTTGTGATCTTCTCACTGGTTAAGTCACAAAAAATATTGTTTTGCGACTTCTCATGATCCACCTGTAATGATAACATGGGGATAGTTTTAATAGTTGCATCCTTTCGAAGACTGTGAATTTTAGTACCTTCATTACCTTCATTCTCCTGGTGCAATGTTCTCGAGGACTGGGTGTTTGCATTTTCACTAAGCTCACAATTATATGCCTGACATGCTCTCGTGTCATTCCATTTCTGTCTGATATTCCACTGTTCATGGTTTTCACAGTCTGTGTCCATTATACTCTGAGATAGGGGTTCATTTTGTGCTGTCTGTTGCTGACATGATGCCAGTTCTACAACTTCTGCACCAATTGTTCCTTCAGAACTATAACAACGAGTCTCTTTACCCGACGTCTTGACCCAACAGCCACTTTTGTTGTAAATGCCAAGGCCCTCAGACAGAAAATCACTTTGGGGACGTTTTGCACTCGTAGAACCAGTACTTAATTCTAATAAGCATTCATCTTCCTTTAAGCAATCATCATTTTGAACATTAAATGTATCACTTGAGTATGGCCCCAGGTTTTCTAGAGTAAAATACTCTTTATTCAGTCTGTTTGTATGAGGAAATGACTTGTTTTCATGAGTGTAGCTGACTTCATCAGCAAGGACATTCTGGTTGAAGGACTTAAGACTGAACGATGATTTTGTGTAGTGGTGATCCTCTTTTCGTTCCAAGTAATGAGGTGGACTATACGCTCGGCTATCTTCGACCTGCACTCTATCACTGTCTTTCTTCCATGTAGGACTTTGACGATGGTGACGGCTCATTTTGTGTTCAGACGAGGAAGGGCTGATGTCATTTGTGGGACCCCGTTTAATGTTTTGAGTAAAGTGATTCACATCAGTATCATTCATATTGGATTGTTCAACATCTTGGAGACTTGCAGAACAATCCAGCCTTCTTGGTGGAGAGTAAGACTCTAGAGGACACACTAGTGACTTGGGTTTATCCACCAAACTAAAATTGGTGGATCTCAAAGGTGGTTCATCAGCTGCAGAACATATATTAGAATATAGATATCTTTGATCTACTGCACTAGGGTTATAAATAGCTTTTACATACTCAGAGTCCATGTACGAACGTTGGTCATCATTCAGATGATGAATATCACTTTGGAATGAAGTGTGGTAATCTGTAGCATAAGGGCTACCAGAGAATGAACTGTAGGCAGAGTCCACTGCAGCGGCAAAAGATTTTGCAGGTGATAATCGGCTAGGGTAGTTAGAATTGATTGGATGTCTTACATCTGCAATACTCCATCTTTCAACTGCATTGCCGAAAGAGGACATTGCTAATGTGAGACTGTGAAAATCTTAGAAGTAAAAGAAACTCTTCAATATCTTCATGGAGGAAAAGTTCATTTTCATATCCCAAAGTGAAGAGGTCTAAAAACAAAAGAGACAAAACATTTACAATTATTAAAAAGCGCATATTTATAAAAGACAAAAAAAACAGCAGATTTTTCAGTAATTATTTTGAAGAATGTTGTTTTAAAAAAGTATTGTGCATCAGCAAACCTTTAAATCTAACTTTTTAGAGACACGACAGAAAGGAACATAAAAACTAGGGGCACGGTGCCTTTCGATTAAATGTCAACGCGAATAACATTTCACGAAACATGGATTTGTTAGGCCATGTCCTAGACCAGTATTGGCTAACCTAGGTAACGAAGATGCTTTAGAACTACATATCCTCTGAAAAAGAACCATGAATATGAAATGCAGGGCCAAGGTTAGCCATCGTTTTCAGGCACTCTTTGTACCATGATTACTTGTGCAAAAGCTAGTAATTATTTTGCATTTGCCTTGGCTTATATTTATCAGTGAAATAGGAAATAAATAATTTAATGGTGCTGTTCTATCTATGCTACTAACTGTAATGGTGCTGTTCTATCTATGCTACTAACTGTAATGATGTCATAACTTTATCCAGTTATGTTCCTCCTTCTTCAATAGATTCAGTCTATCTTCTTGTCTTTAGATAACTTCTTATACAGGGAGTGCAGAATTATTAGGCAAATGAGTATTTTGACAACATCATCCTCTTTATGCATGTTGTCTTACTCCAAGCTGTATAGGCTCGAAAGCCTACTACCAATTAAGCATATTAGGTGATGTGCATCTCTGTAATGAGAAGGGGTGTGGTCTAATGACATCAACACCCTATATCAGGTGTGCATAATTATTAGGCAACTTCCTTTCCTTTGGCAAAATGGGTCAAAAGAAGGACTTGACAGGCTCAAAAAAGTCAAAAATAGTGAGATATCTTGCAGAGGGATGCAGCACTCTTAAAATTGCAAAGCTTCTGAAGCGTGATCATCGAACAATCAAGCGTTTCATTCAAAATAGTCAACAGGGTCGCAAGAAGCGTGTGGAAAAACCAAGGCGCAAAATAACTGCCCATGAACTGAGAAAAGTCAAGCGTGCAGCTGCCACGCTGCCACGATGCCACTTGCCACCAGTTTGGCCATATTTCAGAGCTGCAACATCACTGGAGTGCCCAAAAGCACAAGGTGTGCAATACTCAGACACATGGCTGAAAGACGACCACCACTGAACAAGACACACAAGCTGAAACGTCAAGACTGGGCCAAGAAATATCTCAAGACTGATTTTTCTAAGGTTTTATGGACTGATGAAATGAGAGTGAGTCTTGATGGGCCAGATGGATGGGCCCGTGGCTGGATTGGTAAAGGGCAGAGAGCTCCAGTCCGACTCAGACGCCAGCAAGGTGGAGGTGGAGTACTGGTTTGGGCTGGTATCATCAAAGATGAGCTTGTGGGGCCTTTTCGGGTTGAGGGTGGAGTCAAGCTCAACTCCCAGTCCTACTGCCAGTTCCTGGAAGACACCTTCTTCAAGCAGTGGTACAGGAAGAAGTCTGCATCCTTCAAGAAAAACATGATTTTCATGCAGGACAATGCTCCATCACACGCGTCCAAGTACTCCACAGCGTGGCTGGCAAGAAAGGGTATAAAAGAAGAAAATCTAATGACATGGCCTCCTTGTTCACCTGATCTGAACCCCATTGAGAACCTGTGGTCCATCATCAAATGTGAGATTTACAAGGAGGGAAAACAGTACACCTCTCTGAACAGTGTCTGGGAGGCTGTGGTTGCTGCTGCACGCAATGTTGATGGTGACCAGATCAAAACACTGACAGAATCCATGGATGGCAGGCTTTTGAGTGTCCTTGCAAAGAAAGGTGGCTATATTGGTCACTGATTTGTTTTTGTTTTGTTTTTGAATGTCAGAAATGTATATTTGTGAATGTTGAGATGTTATATTGGTTTCACTGGTAAAAATAAATAATTGAAATGGGTATATATTTGTTTTTTGTTAAGTTGCCTAATAATTATGCACAGTAATAGTCACCTGCACACACAGATATCCCCCTAGAATAGCTAAAACTAAAAACAAACTAAAAACTACTTCCAAAAATATTCAGCTTTGATATTAATGAGTTTTTTGGGTTCATTGAGAACATGGTTGTTGTTCAATAATAAAATTAATCCTCAAAAATACAACTTGCCTAATAATTCTGAACTCCCTGTACATGTTCAATGCACCACTAAACTTTAAAAATACTCCATTAATAGACGCAATAATTCATTTTACATTAAGCCTAATATAAAATGGAATGTACTTTACAAGATACATGCCATTTCCCCCCATATCCAAAAATTTGAATTATTCAGTCTCTAGCATACAGGCTGACCTATTCTCTGACAATTGATTGGATAGACGCAGTTTCTCACTGCAAGAGCAGTGAGAGAAATGTCCTCGCTACAAGAGGGCATTCTGACAGTTGATGCTGCAGTGAATAATGAACTGACAATGAGCAGCTGTTCAACCATGATGGGTGCTGGGGGAGAAGAGCAGTGTACCCCTTAAAACAGTGGTTCTCAAATCACATTTGGACTTGGTCATGAGGTCATGACCCCAAAAAAATTTAATTTCCTAAACATTATAATTTATTCCACAAAAATAAATATATACTGTTCAAAACATGAAACAAAAAAAAAAAAATGGCTTCTTCACAAAATGTATAGTATCCCAGTGAAAATGAAAATGAAAGTGCTATTAAGCGAAAAAAAATAAAAAAAATAAAAAAAATAAAAGGCCATTGAAACATATGAGACTAATTAGAACTAATGGGAAAGTTGGGGATAGATGGGTACATTAAACACTCACTGCCGTGTATCTGACACATCAAGGCCAAACTTCACTTGGCCCATATCTAGGGTTGCCACCTTTTCTTGAAAAACAAATACCGGCTATGCTGTTGCCTTCATAGATATAACATTGGCCTCAACCCAAATTTCTATACCCGGCAGGTGGCAACCCTACCCATATCAGGTGAATTTTGAAATCGCAGCTTCAAAGTAAACGTTGAGGCCTCGGCTGTTACCTAATCCTAGAGGGGTTACAGGAGGCAAATTCGGCGGCACTATCGAAACAACGCCATCAGTTTCATGGCGGGCTTCTCAGCTTTAGATAATGAGCGCAGCGTGCGTCACTATGTCATGGTTCTTACCCTAAACCAAAAGTTTTATTTTTGAGGAAAAAAAGCATATGTCCACAACCCACTCCACACCAGCTCATGACCTACTTTTGGATCAGGACCCACAGGTTGATAAACACTGCCTTAAAGGATATACTACTTCTCCCACAGAGAAAATCCACACTAATCATAAAGTAAAAAATAATCTTAACATTTTCTATGTATGCAAATATTTTAAATCAAGCAGTTTCCTTCCTGCGGGGTAAAATAAATAACTTTTCAACTTGTGCCATGATTCCTATAAAACACCACATTTCTCAGAAGTCTAATTAAAACTGAAATGTTTTATTATCTTTCTTTAGAAAACACTTCCATTCTTTGGCCTTGAGATTTTCACACCAGCATAGGGTATGATTGATTTGTAATCTTCCTGCTGATCACAAACCTCCCTCACATTCTTGTTATGTTTAAGTGATAGCTTTGGTATCATTTGTTCAAAGGAAGTCAGAAAGTTTGCCAAAATAGGCCTGATTTGTGAACGGAACTCACAGAAGGAAATTTTATCGAGTGCAAAGTTGTCTATTGAAGCCAGAGGTTTTTTTTTTTAATTTGACAGATTCTATAAATTTACTGCTCAGAGCGGCCAAATACTATAAAAGATAGTCTGCTCTTTTTAATTTGATAACATATTTAAACAATAAGCCAAGACCACTGTATTGCATCACGTATTTCAGGCCTTGTGTCAAGAGACAAAAACTATAGATAAATAATTTAACTTGACAAAACCCAGGAGCCATGGCTCCTCAAATTCTTACATGTAATGTTTACTGTATAAAAAGAACAACCATTTCCCTGGCTCCTGACCTAACCAGGCTGGCTCCAGAATTGGTCTATTTGGCTTCTAAAAGTCTACACATATTTGCCAAACCAGGATTCTGACAACAGAATGAATACAAGTGAAATTTTAGTTGCTCCTATTGTGAGGATGGACTGGCGTGTACTTTTGATAGTACACGCCAGTTTATCCTCTGACCGACAGCTGCCATGCTTTCCATAGGAAGCAGTCAGTCGTCGACCGGCTCTCTCTGCTAACGCAGAGAGAGCTCCTCGTTTTTGCATGGGATCAGCAGGGGGGACCGTAGCTAGGTCCTCCCTGCTCTGATAGGCTGTTCGTGCGCTGACGTTGTCAGCACGCGACAATCTGGAACTGCTGTGTCCCCATATCTCTTCTCTATCCTTCCCTTCCCCATATCTCTTATCTGTTCTTCCCCTCACCATATCTCTTTTCTGTCCTTCCCCTCCCCATATCCCTTTCCTCTCCTTCCCCTCCCCCATATCACTTGTCTCTCCTTCCCCTCCCCACATCTCTTTCCCTGAGAATCAGACACTGCTCCACAGGGTGCAGGCTTAGCATCATGGGGGTTATATTTCAATGACCAATGGACAACTACCTGTTGATGACCCCTATTTAACACTTTAAGGTCTCTAAATATAGATCAAAGAGATAACTATTTATGCATACATATACTGTATCATACATAAATTAATTTGAATTGTGACAATGAATCAGAGGAGCCTCCAGCATGCTCTGAACTATAACAACTCCTCCAGCTCAGTGGAGGTCAGCTTGCAGTCACATGATTTCTTCTCTCTCTCTTATCTGGCTACTGAACAAAAAGGAGAGGAGCATAAAGTCACATGGTTGCACACAGCATATCATCACTCCGGAAGCAGTCTTGTCATCAGAAGAGGCCACACCCCTGCTTAAAAAAAAATGGTATCCTCTCAGAACAGTAACCCAGCTTTCCCTAAATCTATATTTAACCATCTCCTACCTTTACTCCAGCCATCCTTCCATTACTATTTACCTCTCCCAGATTAATGCATCAGCCTTACAGCAATATTTATTGAACCGGACCTAAACTGTAGACTTCACCAAACACATCAACTAAATTCCCAGATACCCCATCAATATCCAAACTATTAAAAAAGTATATATATATATATATATATATAAGGTTAAATACAGATGGGGTAGAAGTGTGAGGGTTAGAAATATATGGCTAGCATGAGTTAAATGTGGCTAGACTAGGGGTCTTGGAGGGTTAAATATGTGTGCAATAATAGGTGTTAGACACAGATGATTTACAAAAAAGTGGGAGCAGCGGCTCTATTGGCAGCTGGCATGTTACTGATCTTTAATGATATGACATTTTCCATAATATTCCGTAAGCATCATGAGACTATTGCTCACGTCTGCTTCTTCATCTCATTAATCAGATCATACAACTATACTCTACCATGTCTGTAGCTGGATAACTATATAATGAAAGAAGCTAAATGATATACTGTCTAACTACATACGAATATTCTGTGCCGTACTATATCTGCGTTTGGCTAGCCATGTATTTAGTCAAGCCCTGTACTAAACATAGATTGTCAGTAGATAAGAGTCACCCAGCCCCAGCCCTCCCCCCCCCCCCCCCCCCATTCCCCGAATTGTTTAATTAGTCCCTGGCCTTATCTTATTTCTAGGATAGCCGTTAACCTATCCCATGCATGCTTAAACTCATTGACTGTATTAACCTCTACCACTTCTGCTGGAAAGCTATTCCATGCATCCACTACCCTCTCAGTAAAGTAAAACATTCTAAAGCCTGCATGTATTGTGGGAGTTGCAGGTTGAAGTATAAAGTGAAACAAAATCTCCAGGATCTCCCAGTCACTTCCTCTAACACCCCAGTTATATGAAATGATGGCATTGTTATCCTAAGCTGCCGGGTGGTTTAGTAACCACGTGAAAATCTATCAGTCAGAAATTTGAGAAATGCACTGGCAACCTCCCTGTGCGAAGATCAGGGACAACTTACACATTCCGGACAAGTCACAAAACTTGTGTGGGAAACAAAGTAACATTCCTTTCTCTGCAAGTGAATATGAAGTGTGACAAAAATGTTCATTTTCACTAATGGAGACTTCAACTTTCACATGTTTTGATTAGGGTTGCCACCTGGCCGGTATTTTACCGGCAGGCCGGTAAAAAAATGGCTTCAGGCCAATGTTAAGTCTATGGAGACAGTACCAAGGCCGGTATTTTTCTGAAGAAAAGGTGGCAACCCTAGTTTTGATGCAGGGTTTTTAAACTGTGTCACCTCTGAACAACTTGACATTAAGGGGACTCCGTCAGCTACACTGTGTATATAATAACAAAACAAAAAAAGAACACACTATATTTGACGAATCGGTTTCAGGCATCGCATTGTGGCAAAATATGCAAATGACCTACTTTTAAATAGAAAATGTGTAATTTGCATAGAAAGCCTCAGATGATGTCATAAACAGGAGACACCAAGACACATTTGAAACATATTTTTCTTCTAGTTTATGCATTTACTGGCAATTCTGCGAACCCAATTTTTGATCCTTTTTATTCTTTACCTTTTAAAAATTGTATAGTATAATAATGGTCTATGCTTGGTTTTAATTTTTTCTAAATGCATAACCCGTAACATATTTTAATATGTCTTGTGGCTCTTTGTGTTGCTGTGTTTAGCACTCTAATTTATAATGATTGCAGTAGTGTCTTCTTGTGGCTAGTTTGAAACAACAAAGCCATGTTAGAAAATATCCAGATTACAATCAAGGAATGCCATTAAAATAGGAAAGAAAAACTTGTTTTAGCACAAGAGCAAAGCTTAAAAAAAAGGAAAAGAAAGTTAAGCTAAGGCATGCTGGGATGTTTCTGAGGTAAAAACAGGTTAATGATACAGTTAAAGGACAACTGAACGTTTCTTTTCACCTATGCTGCTAGCATTTTGACAGTATATGTCAGTTTATCCTCTGTCCGGCAGCTGCCATGTCAGGTCAGTAACTGTCTCCCTCTGTTGTTAAGGAGAGATCCTCACTTTTACATGGCAATAGGAGAGGAGACCCCAATCAGACAAGCAGGGTGAGCCCCACCTCTGATGAGGTCAGAGTATGCAAGCTTCAAATGAGCTCTGCCTCAGCTGAGAGGCAGAGCTGATAGCAATCCCACCTGTATCTGTAAAGATACAGGGTTTACTTTGGAGAAAGGGACACACACACACATTTTTTAAAGTTTAATTAAAAGTTTTATTGTCCTTTAAGAATGTAACTGGGAGAGGATCTTGACAGAATGTAATTCTGTTGTGACTCAAGCTGTATTGACTGGGTTGTGTTATTATAAATCTGGAGAATACTAACTGTGACCAGGTAATTCCCATTGACAGAACAAAAGAGAAGTATTCTCTACATGTTTTTCAAAGATCCTGACCTTACTATGTCAGTCAACACAGGACTATTCCTAATAACAATAATCCGTTACTGGCTAAATCAGCGTAACATTATTACATTGCATGTTTACAGATTAATAAATCAAAAATATTCTCAGATGCAGTGTTATTGTATGGAATTAGATGATTGCTATGAATAGCCTTTTGAATTTACATAATTTGGTGGATATCAAGCTACAGAGGTATATAATTTAACAAAAATAAGAAACAGCAAAAGCAATTATTACTCAGCAGGACAGCAAGATTCGGGACAACGATCCCCTGGTCCTGATCTCTTTTTTTCTCTGGCGTCGAAGACAGCAGAGGATACATATTGCACAAACGCAGTAGCACTAAAAGTTTGAGTGACAGTGAATTTGACACTCGACCTCCTAAGCTCCGTCCTGGTTTCTCGATTCACTAGAGGTATACGTTAGAACGTATGTGTACCCCCAACATGGATCTGAGACAGAGAAAAAAACTACTCAAACAAGCAGCTGGAAACTGGGCCTTATGGGACAAACTTTAGGTCAGCAGTTAATGGTAAGAGACCACTTAAAGAGACAGGATACTATAGTGTGTTTTGTTTTGAGGGCTAAACCCATCTAAACACTACCTGTCTGCATTGTTAAAACGTAACCAGTGGTACTGGGTTATAAAGGTTTTGTCGTTGTGGCGTGTTCATCTTCCTCGTTTATACCATATTCATGCTGGTTGTTATGGCAATAAAGCTGATAAATCTCATATCATTTAACACTAAAACAGAAGCTTCTGAAAGGAAAAGAATTTCTTTAAAGGCAAAAAGTAATAATCATTTTCCCTGGCAGCCCACAGAATTCCTGCAAATTCCAGACTCTGCAATGTAGGCAGAATGAATTGCTCAGGCAGCAGAACAAATATAGATCTGGTTAAAAATTAGCAACATTAACCAGCAGCATGACATAACCCTTTACTTGTTAAAGGTGCAGTATTCATTCTTGTACTTCATTTTGTCATAAGGTTTGTATACTGAAGAACCTTAACGTACAGCACTGCTGTATAAGTCGGTGCCCACCCAGCCACAAGAATTAGTAAATGTTCAAGAACACAGTCTTTACCACAGTGTTAAAGCATGCTTGATTTGGTTTGTCTTTGTCTAGTTACGTTTTTACTAATCTTATCTAGCCGTGCAGAATTTGTTGACGCTGTAAACAAACACCTAGGCATATAGAACAAATATATATTTTCTAGGTTCGCCACTAGGCCTATGGATAGAAAGCTTGTCATGCCCCCCCTTAAAGCGCCCAGGTGCATTGCACCTGCTGCAACCCTTATTGCTCCTCCTCTAATACATATATTTGCAAAAATAGAAACACACTGGTGGGAAAGCTGAAAAGTGGGAGCCCTACATTTATCTCTGTCAGGTGCATTTTACCTCAGGGCATAACCTATGACCTAAAGCAGATAACTGATCTTCCAGCAGGAATTTCTTCTTTTTTTTTTTCCCATAGCGTTTCTTTCTCTATGCCGATTAGTGCATCCATTATGTTTATCTCTCAAGTACAGGTTACACACCTGAATAGCTGAACTATGACATATTATATATTGCTGAACATATGTGGGAAGATAATACTAGATGGGGTTTTTTTCCCCTTAACTCCATGAGTCCTGTGGGGATTCCATTACAACAGATAGTATGATGGTTAACTGATCAGGTAACTCTTAGACAAGCACGAATGGGCAATTACTCATTTAAAACAAAACATCTTTCAGGTTAGCACTGATTTTAAAATAAATCTATTTTATACATGATTTCCCATAACTGTACTTCATAAAAGGTGTACACCTGGCTAGTCACCTAATGTAATGGACAGAAGGGAAGAGGAAAGTCACTATAACATGTCTTCTAACTGTTCAGCTTTGTGCAGGCTCAATTTTGTGAGTCTGGCCTGCTGAGCTCTGTCTTGTTGGGACAGAGATAGAGCTTAGCGAGATTGGGCAATGTGGCCCCAACGTGATTCTCAGCTGTCGGAGAATTGTGTGCACTACCGTTCCCAGTCTGAGTGACATTGCTACCCCGCTGACACTTGACCCACTATGCTCCACCCCATGTGTCCAGATTTACTGACAGAAGTTGGGAGGTATGCAATTAGGATAGTTGTTACGTAAATTAATATATTATAGAATTTCTTTAAATATAGGCACTCAAATGTTTTCAGATCCATCTGTTACAAATCACTGATTAATGTAAAAAAATAAGATGACTAAAAACTTATTTTAAAACAAAGAAAAGCTCCAAATGGTCTTCAAGGCTTGACTAGGCCTCTTTTCCCCTCGTCATGTAGACAGAGGGGCTCACTGAAAAAGCCAGAAGGCCAAAATGCATTGTGTATTAGCGTGTACACAATGTGTACTAACTGTGACCGACTTCAGAGAGTTGAATACCTCCAGACTTCAGTGTTTTACTCTTATTATTACGCTTATTATTGATTTTATTTTTATGCAATACAAAATTGTTATAAAGTTACTTCCATATGTGTTCCCCAAATGTAAACTTCCATTGCTGATACTATGCTTAAAGTGTTGTTTTTTTTGACAATTTACAAATCCTTAAAGAAATATTCACCATTATCGAGCAGCTGCATGCTGGGACTAGGGTTGCCACCTTTTCTTCCAAAAAATACCGGCCTTGGCACTGCCTCCATAGACTTAACATTGGAGTCAAGCCAAGTTTTTACCGGCCTGCCGGTAAAATACCGGCCAGGTGGCAACCCTAGCTCGGACCCTTTTGATGACATTGCATTTATACAACCAATTGTTCACACTGGAGCCTGGTTTAATGGCTCTTTAAAGATGAGTGAATTTCCTTTGGAACCGATGGAGACATAGTAGACATTGTGATCTCTACTATACTTATGCTATTGTTTTCAAACCTTCATGTGAGATTATCATCTAAAAGTAAAGACCATCGAATACATTGGTGAATTAGTACGCAGAGGTGTGGTAAAATAAATGTAAACCACTTTGCATGTTTATTTATTGTTCGGTGTGTTCGTTAAGGGGCAATCACACACACAAACACACACACGATGGGCCTAGGTTCAATTTCGCCCATTAGGATTCATCTGCAACTCCTGAAATGGCCCCCAGCACTCCCTAAATAATAAGAGGACCTGGGCAAGATGACAATGAATAAGGTATTGGGTTGGGCAGGATGCCCATTTCTGCAGCTCTTAGTTCAGATTACATTTAAGGAGGACATGTGCCATATTGGAAGCCCCCGCAAGCTACCCCAGTGTGTGTTGGGGTTGCAAAAGACCCCCCCCATAATATTTATTTTAAATGTAGACTGACCTTTACAATGCTATAGGTAGGCAGCCAACGCAGACCTCTTCTCTTTTTTTTTTTTTTTTACCCATTATAGTAACTGGCAAAAACGTATACCGTATTTACTTGAATCTAATGCACACCTTTTTTCACCAAATTGTGTCTCTGAATTTTGAGTACGCATTAGATTCGCGTTTGTTTTATGTTGCAACTTAAACCAAATTTATGTTGCAACGTAAATCAAATTGCTATTAACAAAAGGAAAGCACAACGCACTAAAGACAAACTGTGCATGCGTACTACCCTCTCTTACTTATAGAAATTCCATCATATTGTTATATAGCAGTGTCATTCATAATAAAACTGTGGTAAGTTAGTGGCATAAATGGATTGTTATAAAAAATAAAAAATACTTCTTGTACAAATGCGCATTACGTTTGCCGGTGAAAACCTTTTTTGGCTACAAGGTGTCAAAATTTGAAGTGCGCATTAGATAAGATGGCGCATTAGATTTGCTTAAATATGGTAATTGTTTTACCCGTTGCTTTTATAACGGATTCATTGATTCGCTTTTTATGCGGTAATTACCATGTTCTTCAGTGTTGGGATAGGGGATATTTTTTTACGCGCGTGGTATTGATTGTTACAGAGGGCATTGAATCACTTTTGCCCACTAATTTAATGCATAACATTTATTTTATTTAACAAGCGCCATCGAATCTAGGCCAATACATTATATAACACTGCTGGTATTTTTTGTAATGCCTTTACCACCATCACTAGAAACTAGGTAAATTAATTTCACTCATCTCATAAATATGGAATTATGAAAAGAACTTCCTAGAAGATTTTATAAAGTTTAATAAGTTCCATTTCTAGTCAGATAACTGTTTAAAACGGAGCCTGTACATTACAGATTATCGCACACCAAACCATTTTACCCCCGCTAGCATCACGAACTAAGAGGTAAAACAGGCTGTCAATGTCCAACAGCTTATACTGCACCGAAGCCAAAACAGCCTGCCAAATGCAACTGCACCTGGAGGCGTTTTGTTCATTGTCAGACGAACATTCCTGCCGATCATAACCATTGCAGGTGTATATGTAAAATATAATTATTCCAAGAGAGTCTCCTAAAGAATAGCTGTATTGTTGGCTAATGTACATTTAGACCTGAATGTTATTAATGGTGGTGCAAAATACCAAGTAAATAGTTTCACCTGGTCAGGAACATTATGTCATGTACATGGTCAGGAGTAACTCATTTCTTATCAAAGTACAAACACTGTGGGTAAATATTGGCCCAAATTCTTCAGATGCCATTCAGTTACACGGTCAGACATTAGCAGACCCTGTTTGTTTCACAATGATGGGATCCTGTACACCGGCTTCACATACTTGACATGGTGTAAGACACTGTTTGACACTAAATATATATAATAATGGAGGGAACAGCATGTATTTCCACTTTAAACAAATTCCTGTGGTAAAAACAAAAAAAAAATATTACATATATAAAAATAATTATTAAGAGGAAAAGGTTATTTTATAAGATCATGATTTTATTTAGTAAGTAAGAGGATGGTTTCAAAAGGCCTGGAAAGATTTTTTTATTTTTACACAGAAATTTTGGATTGGCAGGTATACATTTCCCACAATGCCAAGTTGACCGGATGTCCGGACAGTAAAATAGGATGCCATGAACAACAGTTTGGAGACCGAAACAGCTTATGGAGCTTTTACCGTTTTTAGAGCTCAGTGTGAAGTCATGTGGAATTTAAGCGCTATACACCCTCTCTAGCTTTTCTGCCCAAGTGCTGAAATGTAGTCCTGGCTAACATTAGACTGTAAACCAAATACAGAGCAGAAAGCACTCATTTACATAAGCATATATAATTAAAATAACCCAAATTTATTGAAAGACATGGAACGTTTTTGTTGTTGTAGGCTGCCAAAACCCAATGTATGACCAGTTGTGCACTCTATCATGAGCTGCACTTCGTGATGGAAGACACTGGAGTTCCTGTCCGGACATATGTAAAGACATTTTTCAGTGAATTTAGCAGGCTCCATAATTATGTGCACAAGGGCTTCAATTAAATTCACCTCATCAGTTGGATGGAGAGAGAGCCGGTGTTCAGAATGTTCTAGAAAACATATGTAATGTTCGATATCCATTTTGTATGGGCTAAGAGCATTTGCACTCTATATATGTGTACTCTTTTTCACATCCATCAAAGAAAAATCTCAGTTAATAATTCACATGGAACATAATAAGAGATGTCCAATGGCTCTCTAAAATATAGTTCACTCATTTGCCAACTGACTTGGGGAATGCAAACACATTCTGTGGTCTAACCTGGTACTTGAAATCCTCAAACAACTACTGAGAATCTTAAGTAATGTTTACTGTATAAGAATAAGCAGGCCGAAGGCAGAGTTATGCTTAAGTTTAACTAACCCTCTAGGGGTTTAACCCATAATCATGAAAAATAGATATACTTATTTTTAATACACGTGTATAAAAAATATAAATTAATAATTACACAAATAAAATGAAATAATACATAAATACATAGACATGTATCACATATAATATTTAATGCAAGTATATATTGAATTTAATAAAGATTGTACATGAAAAACCAACATAATGTTGCCATCCACACTGTGGAAATGAAATGATACTGTGATTAATGTGACATGTTTTCAGGAGGGTACATATAACCTAACAGTTGTTGACAGTCACCAATATCTGTTGATGTGATGCCAACCTATAGCTGGCATGGAAGCTATTGATGGCTTCACCTTGCCCTGGAACTTCTCTTTATACACAAATGTATAATTTATATGCCCCAGTATTTAATTTGATTAACGAGCAGTAGAGGGCTGGCTAATGTAAATTAGCATCCCATAAGTATTGATGTATATAGACAGTTTATAGGAAGTGAAAGGGAAGAGCTATGTGGTCGGAAGGCCACAATGCAAAGGAGGGATTCATATCATATCTTAGTAGCCCGAGCATCATTTGGGTATGGCTGCCTTGCTTAAGCACTCAGCAGTGTGCATTTAATGGTGGTTCAGCCGTGGCCCAGTGAGCCAAGATTGTCCAGGAAGCAATTGTCCCTCTGCCCTCATTGCCAGTCCCCACTTTCTTCCCCACACCAAAGAGGGACACTGGTTTTAGCAGTACTGGCTGGGGCAATTCCAAGAATTTTTAAGTGACTTTTTGATGTAGATCATGATTTATGTATTTCTGAAAGTAAATTAGGACATGAGCATAGTACGTAACTTATTTAGAAACATATTATTGAGCATTTCATTGCTGCCATACACAGACACACCAAACATACAGACCTAAAAATGCCAGGATAGGAAAGAGGGATTGGGGTCCAAAAGAGGGATAATTGGGAATTATGGGAAGTGCGGTGCCTTTATAACAGCGAGGAGATTAGTACACACTAAGGCTTATTTACTAAAACTTAACTAACAAATTAACTACAAAATGCAGGCATTAATAGCCAAGCTGAAAGATGGCAAACTAGAGATATTCTCCAACTCAGCTATTAATGGCTTATTTTTGCACTTCACGTGTCAGTTCTGTTTTGGTTGACTAGACCCTCTTTTTCGTTGTTTGAGTAGCAATGTTAGAACCCAGTCATTTATAAGTGTGTGTTATTATGATTATGTGTCCATTATCCCTCTATATTTAATTAAGAAGTCGGTGACAATCATTACTTAAACCAGGGATATCAAAACTGCGACCGTGAGCTGCTGATGGCATACCTCTCCCATACTCCCCTGCTAGTAGCTGGAGGGCCGCAGTTTGCTAAGATGAACGACTACGGCTACAAACGGATCTAGGCTGCATATATTTTACATTTTTCAACTGGAAGGCTGATAAGATTTCCTGGTAAAGCAAAGGATCTAGTTGCACACACAACATACAGAACAAAAGGAGCCTTTGTGATCTCATCTTAAATAAATTATACAAGGCAAGGGGAATTAAATTACGGAGCAGAGTCAAAATAGCAGTAACACGGAAATACTAAGTGACAGCTGTTTTGTTTTACGAAACCCCTTCAGCACAGACAGGAAAGCTATGCGCAGCTTTGTAATTAATATGCCATTTTCCTGCCTTTATGAGCCAAGAGATGTAGTATAAATAGTATGATTTCCAGCTAAATGGAGGCTGGAATTAAACCCTTGCAGTAGGACTAGTACAATCCAGTCAATAGTGATATAAAAAATACTTTAGTGAAAGAAATACAGCTACAAACATTTGTATATAACCAGAAGTGCATTTCTCCAGATGCTGATAAACTACAAATCCCATAATCCCTTAATAGCTTTTAAGAATTGCAGAGAATTATGTTCAGGGTAGTTCCTGAACAACTGGATTCTTTTGTCTTTTTTTTTTTTTTTTTTTACTAGGGAATTGCATAACATACAAAGCCACCTGTATAATAAACACTGACATAAAAACAACTACCCACCGTCCTCTCTGGAACCTGAAACTAAGGAGCACTTAAAAGGATCATCCCAAAACTATTATAATGCCAAATCTATTAGGAAAAATAAGTAAAATAAACTATACCAAAAGCACTTACATTAAATTATACCCGTGAAAAAACATAATTGAAGTAAATTATCCATCTATAATCCGTTATTCATCAAAAAATAAAATGCACTTTTATCTCTTGTGATAAGGTGACTAGATTATCCTTTTATTGGGAGTTGTGAGGGGAATCTTAAAAAAAAGGTATATCCTTCCACCGTTAAATGGTACAGCTGGTCACACTACCTTAGGACTATTAGATACAGATAGTGTACCCCTTCCTTTACTTGCATTTAATACCAGTGTGTATTTTATTAATTTATATATATATATATTTATGTTTGTCTGATAGATAGTACATTGGATCTTTTTCTGATTAATGGACTGGGCTCTGTGGCTATAAGATCCTGAACAGGGCTCTTCCTGTTTATTAATTTTTACATAAACCCAGTATGTTGCTGTCCATCTTGAAATTATTTTGTAAACATCCTTTAAAACCATTTACAGTTATCATTTCAGACACTTTGTTGCTTTTGTCCGACCAGCGTTCAAAGGGAACGCAGAATAAATGGCAAACCTGTTATTTATGAGTAAGTCAAACATATTTTGCATATGGCGGTGCATTTTTTAAATATATGCACTTTTATGATTATTGAAGTGTAATATTCATTAAAGAAAAGTAGGTCAATATGGAGTGGTCCTTTAAGAAGTGTGAACATGCATGTTGACCACCTCACACTGCAAGCCATGTACACTGCCCATTGCTGGCTACACAATGGGGGCTATTCACTAAAAGGTGTGTTGAGGATGTTTTTAGCTATACAAATTTGGTGAGTTTGATTAGCAGTGGGAACTCCATGTTTGTCCCTGCACAATGTACAGTTAAGTTGGCGAGATTAAATGTCAACTCCCTTTATCTCACTTGCAACTCACCTTTTAGTCGATAGCCCCAAGTGACCACAAAAAGAAATAAAAAATTCACTTTTGAAAATTTGTTTTTCTCACAAGTTTGTATTTTCCCCTTTCTGCCACATCTATTTTACAGTTTTGCTTATCTGGAGGCATTTATTTTATACATATGTGCAAGTTAGGTTCAAACGTTGGCAGAATTGTACTAGTTTGGCGCCAGCAACCCTTCTGGATTTTCATCAATTCATATCAAATGGGTTTTGTGTCACAATAACCAGTGTCTTTTGTGATAAAACTTCCCTCCCTCGGGCCTACATCGACATGCTCTGATTTCTGGGATTACTAACTCTTCTCCCGTTGTCTGGTTTAATTGACATTGGAACTAAACTATAAATAATAGCAATGTGTCAACATCACACAAAAATATAAGCACTTTGTGATATTGTATGTTTTTGACATATTGAAAGGAGAGGGCATACCTGGAAGTTTAGGGACAGTCTCTGGCTTCTTCATTTTGATCCTTTCAATGCTAACCTTCATCCCACATTTGAAAAGTAGGATTTTAACCCTTGACGAAAATACTACTGCCTCTGAGCCACTACATCAGGGTTGGGCAACCGTCGCCACTCCAGATGTTGTGGACTACATTTCCCATGATGCTTTGCCAGCATTACAGTTTTAAGAGCATTATGGGAGATGACGTCCACAACATGTGGAGTGCCAAAGGTTGCCTATCCCTGTACTACATGAATGTAGAACAGGGACTGAAATGTTATGTTTATTGTAAGATTGTATGATTTTATGGACAGAGGTGCAGTTGTACATGATCTCACCACAAGCTCAGAAGGAGCTATAAATCTGTGACTTCCTGTACTGTGAGTTTAATGGGTAATTTAAATCATGATATCTTGGTATAGAAGGGATGGCTTTACCTGCCACAGCTCCTTCATTAGGCACCAGTCTTTATACTTTTTCAAGATTTCTCTTCAGATATGTACTTACAAATTATTGTAGAATTGGGCAAACAACTATTTTTTTCTGAAAGCCAGAGAAGATGCACATTCATGCAGGACTCCTCATGTACTATATACAAAAAAGGTTACTTTTAGGAGTAAAGACTTCTTGGGTGTAACAAGCCATGCCTTAGAAAACATCAAGAAGTATATGGTATACTTAACCCTCATCAGTGGCATCCTCTATCCTTATTATGGTCTAAAAAAAAAAAAGTTAGTAGTACATTGCTCCCATCCCCATGGAAACAGCTGTTCTGCACTGGTGTTCTCCCTTCTGTTTGACTGCCATGTTAGAAAATATGCAGACACTGTATCGCTTTCCATTTTGTTTGCGGCAAATGATCTGGTCACTATGCAATGCTTTGCATCTTGCACCAGCTGCCGCTACATTAATATCTGTGGGCATTTGTGTCTTAGGAGACAGGTGTTTGCATGCTGCTGGTTACCAAAGACCGCACGTGATGTAAGATACAACATTGTACAACTGCGTGAAATCATTGAAAAAATATTAAAATCATTGCTTCTGTCAAACTGAAATACAGTTATTCAGAACTAGGTACACAGAGTTCGGAATCAATGTCTACCCAACTCTGTTAGTTGAGGTGCCTGCACTTATTATATCTAATCCTGTGGGCACTAAGGTGCTGTTTCTACAATGGCAAAGTACATTGGAAGTAATGTACTATGGGTAATTTTGAGGCAGTGCTCTAATCATCAACGTCCAATCAAAGTCCAATAGATTGATCTCCTTTACAACTTGTCCCCAAAGTTGTTTTTTAGATTTAATTCCTATAGCGCTTCAGATATCCAGTTACTAAGATAGCTTGCTAATCAAAAAATACTAAATTTGCTTGAATATAAAATGACCCGGATAAGAAGACAGCCCACCAAACTATGGATCTTAGTTTTGGGGAAAAAAATAGAAAAAGCCTAAATATTAATAATAATAACAATAATTATTATTATTATAAAAGCGACACTATAGGTAAAAAAAGTTTTACTAGCACAAATATCTTTACATGTAAACTGATTCAGATTTAATAAAAATATACTTGTAACATGTATTTCCTTCAACTGCCCCCTTCATGCCACATACTTGCCAATGCACCCACAGACGTGTTCTGTACAATCGGAAAGTGATGGCAGCACAGTATCTAATAAGACCACTTTTTCAGACATTTCTTCATTAATGATTGAGGTGTCTGCACACCAGATTTTGTGTTATTCCACTCGTGTACAGGGGCGGACATCTGTTGCCTATGGTACATCTTTTTTTATACACTCACCGTCCTTGCAAATTGGACCGTCCTTGCACCGTCCAGTTCTGCACCCCCAGAACTTGCCAATATACCCACAGGATACTCCCTACTGTCTAGTGGGGAAGCTGGAGGATGCCTGTGCGCTGCTCAGTGTGCTACCGACACTTCCAGGGGGTCTTCGGAGGCACAACGCCGGTAGGTGACGTATCCCCCATTTTGAAATTCAGAATGAAAGTGTCGGGCGGCATCAAAGGTTGTCTGTGTGCACAGCCAACACTACTTCTGGCTGTCTACTAGGAGGAGCCAGGTCCCCTGCCGGTCTGTGGTAGACCTGGATCCTAGTCTCATAGTCAGACCTCAATTTGAGGTCTAATTTTAAGACCTTGTCTTATATGTGGGCAAATACAATTATATTTACTAATTATTATTTGTCCACATTGTTTCATTCAAGAGATGGGCTGTACCCACACAAATTATAAAAAACATTTTGGGGAGGGGTATAAGAAGGACTTTCCTAGATACTATTATTCTGATCACATCATTTACCGTATTTATCGGCGTATAACACACACTTTTTCTCCTGAAAATAGGGGGGAAATGATGGGTGCGTGTTATACGCCGATATAATGGAAAAAAAAAAAATCTAAAACTTACCTCGTTCCTGCTCTGTCCCCCGGTGCTCTGAAGCTGCGTGGCTGTGAGGGAAGCGTTGTGAGCTCCCCTCCAGCCGCGCGGTCAATAAAGTGTGTTTTTTTTAAAGCAGGAACGAGGTAAGTGCGGGGTCTGGGGAAGGGGGGGGGAGGAGGGTGGCATAACGAGCATACTAAGGGGCAATATCCTGGCATATTGGGGGCAATATCCTGGCATATTAAAATGGCATATTGGGGGCAATATCCTGGCATATTAAAATGGCCTATTGAGGGCAATATCCTGGCATATTAAAATGGCATATTGGGGGGCAATATCCTGGCATATTAAAATGGCATATTGGGGGCAATATCCTGGCATATTAAAATGGCATATTGGAGGCAATATCCTGGCATATTAAAATGGCATATTGGGGGCAATATCCTGGCATATTAAAATGGCATATTGGGGGCAATATCCTGGCATATTAAAATGGCATATTGGGGGCAAT
>CM069858.1:34819159-34834159 GCA_036172795.1 Pelodytes ibericus
ATGTAACCCCTTCACGACTCTACGACAAATTAACTCGTCATAAACGCCGCAAGGATCACGACCGTAGGACGAGTTACTTCATCTTACTGGTAAAACAGCGGTGGGCTCTGTGCGCACAATCAAGTGCAGTTCCAGGACTCTTTGTCGCAACTAAGGCAGTGTTCCTGGAACCAATCAGCAGCTTTCTGGTCATGTGATCGCAGTGATCACGGCGAACACATGCAAGTTAGATTGCGAAGCTAATGTTTACACCTTGGCTCCAATTCACATACTGATTACGAAGAACAGAGAATGACAGGCAAGAGAAAACAAAATTGCAAAAATTCCTGAAAAAAAAATTCCATCCCTTGCTTATCACAGTATGTGAAAAAAAAAAAATTGTGAGGGTGGAAAAAAAACAATTGAAACATTTTCTTCCCCATTTTATATGTATTTTGTATAGTAAATCGTTAATTTTTTATAAGTATATGGTATCCAATAAAATCTCTAACTGTACTTTAAAAAAAACAGCATGTAATGTGAATAGGTGCGTTAAATGACAGAGAGGAAAACTATATGTTTAAACAACCACATATCAAAATGAAAAAATAGCACTGGTCATTGGCCCAGGAAAAGCCCAAAAACCTGGTCCTTAAAGGATTAAACCAGAAGAGAAAAAAAAAAAAGTATGTTCTAATAGGAAATTAAACAAATCATGACTTGTTTCACTGTGCATTTGTATTCTACAAAAAAACGCTTCCCTGGGACTTGGTTTGTAATACTTAAGTTCCATGGCTACTGCTGACCTCATGAGATAAGTGATGAAACTGATTAGTCAGGAAGGGGTAATGTGTGCATTCATGAACATGGAAAGCTAGGATACAATTCATAAATTTCCCTCGGAGCTACGTTTCATGCAGTGGTATAAAACCTGTTCAACAGGCTTATGCTGTGACATCAGTGGCTGCAGATAGACTGTAAAGTACTTTCAAAATAATAGAAACCCCTGTAGTTGCTTGATTTTATAAGCCTGTGCACTATACAACCAGTAGTCTTCAACATGCACTAAAGTGAGTTTGGGGACGAGACTGTCCCTTTAAGAGTATAATACACTTTAAATGTGTCTGTGGTGTCTCCTGTATATGACATCAGTTGCCTATGGAAAGGAACTACTTTTCAATGGGAAATGTGTAATGTGCCACAGGCACATTTAAAACATTTTTTGGAAATTCTGCTAACACCGTGAAGAAATCATTTTTGATTTGGTATATTCACAGTGTAAACAATAATTAGGTGGTGGAGTCTATTTAATGAGGATTAAATGGCTTCCCCGCTACTCACAACACCGTATAATCCAATACTCCTTGTTTCGCTAGCAGTGGATCTCTCCAAGCACTGTGTGAATCATGAGTTGCTACTTCCTTAGCAACAGCTTCGTAGACAGATTTTAACAGGCCAACAAAGCAGCTTTAACATCAAAAAGGTTGTTTTTTTTTTCCCCCTGTTCTTGATGCATTCTCAGAATAACTCCTTGAACATCCTATGTATTTTTTTTAAATGTATATTTTAATGAATTCGTGTACAATGCTTCTGACTGTACTCTGCACCACTTCCTACACTTTGGGGTCTATTCACAAAAAATTGTAATAGAAAAATAACTGCAAAAAACAGGCATCAATAACCATGTTTGAACATTTTTCCAACGTAACAATTTACTTTTTTTTAGTTAACTTTTTAGAACATGAACCCGTGTGTGTGTGTGAATATATATATATTCACACACACAAACACATATTTTATATATTTTTTTAAAGTACATTTTGCAAATACTAAAGCAAAAAAAAAAAAATATATATATATATTTATTTATTTAGCTTCAGCATTTGCAAAATGTACTTTGTATATGTATATATATATGTATATATATATATATATATATATATATATATATATATATATATATAACCTTGTCAAGTCTTTATTTGAAGTGGACAGTTCTGATAACCTTTATATTAATGTATTAAATTTAGTATTTTGACATGAGATAATAGTAAAAGTTTACCATTACATCCACTGTAGAAATGGAAGTTATTATGATCAAATGGTTTGAAATACGATATATTCAATACTTTACAAACAATGTTGTATCTCTAAAATGTAAACAATTATTCTAGAGCTTTTAGACAGTATAGTAATAAATCCAAGATAACGAGCACTGTAATAAATGGTAATAAGAACACGTGTGGGATTGCATATATGAAATCGACCTAGATAATAACAGCAAATTATACCTTTGTATGATTACATTACTATATGTTTTATAGAACTGTTTAATGTTTCAAACAATGGCTATAGCTTAAGATATAACAAAAAGGGTAGGGACAATTTATGTCCAACACAATGAAGTACTAAATGGTTTCAAGCTGCATAAAAGAGGATTAACGTGAAGGGAAATACTTTTTTTATAGCATTTTGGGTTTTTGAACAGAACGCTGACTCTCCCACAATAAAAGTAAAATATTCTGCTTCTCTCTGATGCAGACTGCTTATAAAAACAATTGGTGATCTGGCAGGTCTTAACAGCTTTAAGCATAAAAAAGAAATATATATGTTTACTGGAAAGATTGCATCAAGTGTAGACATTTTAAATAGAAATGATGTACTGAAAGAATAAAGATATAGTACTTTATTGAACCCTCCTGGCTCTGCAGACATGTTGCTCAGAATCTTGGTTAGATCCGAGCCAAGACAAAAGGAAAATCTGACCAAATATTCTAAACAACATAACATACTTTATTTCTAGTCTTTCATTAAAGAATTTCTATTTTAAAACATCTACCCTTGATGCAATTTTTGTATTAAACATATGTTTCTGCGCAGGTCTAACAATCTGGAGTCTGCTCTAAAGTGTGAATTATCATATGGGACAAGGGTAGCGTGAGCCCACACAGCCACAAACCACTAACCACATAGTTACAATTAGAATTTGCGGCATAGTCCATACACATCCTTGGAGATGCTCAAGAATTCAGTACTTATAGCATAGTGACTTGTATTATGGAAAAAGATATGGCAGTTCTTAGTCCAGTCTCCCCTCATCCTACTAATATCGTATCATGTCTTCATTGACATAGTGAGCCCTTATAGTGTTTATATATCTTTCTATAGGGGTTATCAGAGGCATTTTAAACATTAATTTTTCACCGGACAAGCCACAATACTTGCTTTTCTCACTGAAATCCTAAACTTGCAGTGCTACCACCACTGCAATGGTTTCTGGGTAGGCATATGCAAATAAGTTTAACAATTGTCACCTTTGTGCCTCTATATCCACTTTATTCATGGACCCTGTAGAGTAAATGCCCGCTGGATTAGACAGACTTTAAACACAGCCCAGATAACCAATCACAGACAGCTGTTTCGTCTTTAATGGGATCTCTTCAGCATGAGTTTGGCTTTCTGTTTGAGGCTTGTAGCAATGCGAGAAGTGCCCAAAGTTATGGTGTGTGTAAAGCGAGGGGGGGAACCTATATTCATGCAGACAGTGTCCAACATTATTCTATAAATACATACCAGCTTGAACAAGTACAATGATAGTCAAGATGTAGCACCAAAGCAAGGCAGACAGGCCCAAATGGGCACATGTAGATACAATGTGGTTGCCAAGATGTCCATGCAGCCCAAAATAGTTGCCATGATAGAAGCATAAGTATATGGGGAGTTAGATGGTTTACAGTACAAAGGCATCTACTTTGCCCTTCTAGCAATGGAAGGCAAATGGTCGTGCATGATATGACAGAATATATTCCTAATTCCCAGTACAATCTGTCCTTGCACAAAGCATTTTGGCTGGCAAATGTATAGATGAAATATGTAGTAGATTCAATCTGAATTCTGTCCTGTTAAACATTACAAAATCTCTTTAGCACTTACCCTAAGGTTTTCACAAAATGGTCACCTAAAAGGCACTGAAACAGTAGGACAGCTTGCATATCAACCATTCTGGATCCAGTGGGTCTGAGCTTATGTGGTAACCATGTTCTGCCATTTTAGAATATCATCTTGTGACCTATTATTCAAAATATTCACTCAAGGTAATTTGCATATCAAACCACAATGAGATGTCATAAGCAGGAGATATTAAAAATCATCTAAAAAAAAAAAAAAACCTTTTCACTTAACCCATGTGCTTCCTTGCAATTTTGCTAACACAATGTATAAAAACCTTGAATTGAATACACCATTAAACAAACATGTGAGTTCAGTAGAGTCCATATATTTGGTGGTATGGAGTCTGCCAATGTTTGAAAAACAAATGTGTTCCAAAAATGAGGTTCTCCCTTAACAATATGGTACCAATAATTCTGCAGTTAGGCCTTGTTAACATGACACTGGTCATGGTGTATATCCTTACCATATTTCTAGCACTCACTGTTTAACATACACAAGTGTAAGCCTTTCCACAAACCTGGTGTTTACATTTTTTCTCCAGTACTTGTATTTACAAATCTTCATTACAAGGGTCCCATCCTATTCCAATCAATAGAGCCATTATGGGGCTGAATAATGAGTGAAGTCAAAGGCCCATAATGCTCTTTGCCGTTTACATTCTCATTATACGGATAGTCCAGCTAGAGTTTTCAGAATTATTTAATAAACATGTAATTGAAAATCTGACTAAATAACGTTTAAAGTATCATACCACCAGCCTTGAGGAGCTAATCTAAGAGTTTCTACAAGTAGGGTTGCCAACTGGCCGGTATTTTACCGGCAGGCCGGAAAAAAATTGGCTTGAGTCCAATGTTAAGTCTATGGAAGCACCAGCAAGGCCGGTATTTTTTTGTAGAAAAGGTGTCAACCCTATCTACATGGTTAATATAACTTGTTTTTAGAATTGTCACTAGTGTTTTGGATACATTTGTTCTCTCCCATATTTCAGTGTTCTGTTGTTCCAGAGGGGATGGGACACTTTATCGCGGCTGCATCCGCTTCACCGCTTCACCGCCGTCACTTCACCACACGACAGTTCGTCGCGGGATATTTAATTGCGGGACATTTCATCGCTAAAGGTCAGTTTTAATGTGTTAAAGTTAGAAGATAGAGTGTTAGAATTAGAATTTTAATATTGGGGATTGGTTATAATTAGGGTTTAGGGGGTTAGAATTAGTTTTTAGGGTTCCGGGTTAGTTTTAGTGGGTTAATTTTAGTATTAGGGTTTAGGGGTTTAATTTTAGTATTAGGGTTCGGGGGTTAGTATTAGGGTTCGAGGGTTAGTATTAGTATTAGGGTTCGAGGGTTAGTATTAGTATTGGGTTTTGGGGGTTAGTATTAGGGGGTTAGTATTAGGGTTTAGGGGGTTAATTTTAGTATTGGGGTTTGGGGGTTAATTTTAGTATTAGGGTTGTGGGGCACTTTGGGGGGGGGAATTCATTTATTGGGGGGTATTTTATTTTAACTTGTACGTTTGTAAGAGCTGACAGTTCAGCGCGATGAAGCGGACGCGTTATTCTTCATTGCTGGCAGTTCAGCGTTCTAACTGCCGCACTGAACTATCAGCGATGAAGTCGCCGCGCTGAAGTGTCCTAGACCCGTTCCAGAAACAAACAGATTTTCTCCAGTAGTTCCTCCCCTTTGTTTATTAGGCCAGCCTCTTATCTTGTGCCCTTTACACATTTAGACACAGATACTAAAGTATACGTAACACATGCTTCCAACGAAGTTCAAGTAGTCACTGTGACTGGCATGAAAATTGTGCATGGAAAAGTGCATATGGCACAGTCCTCCTTGACAGAAAGCAGATACCAAAAAATTCATTTCTAGCACAAAATTCTATTTATGGACTAAATAGCTCGGACATTCCATCGGTTTCCATGGTGATTGCTACATTTTTAGAACTTTGCCCAAGAATTTTGTTTTTGTAAAAATATATTTTTTTAAAATCTCAATGTGCAAATACCCTATTCCACATTGGGACATTAAAAATTAGAAAAGGTGAAATTAAAATGCAGAAAAAAGCATTTCATTTTGAAAAACCTGTAAAAACACAAAAGAAAAATATTTTGCCTTTTTAGAAATAAAGAAGCCATATGGAACTCTAAGGTTTACAGACACTGGCTTTTTATCTATAGGGATGGCTTGGACATATTGATTTTTTCGGTGAAGTCACACAGTGATGATGTCATTTTGTATCAAACACTTCCCAATGAAATGGCTTCACACATGAAACCTGTGACATTTTTAACATCATTATAAATTAGGAATAAATAAACCTTCCATAAAAAAAAAAATTTCACATCAAACACTAAAACTATTGGAAACATATGCCTCATTTTTACACACGGTATATTGGTCTGACTCTGATCCTATCATCCTTGTGGCAATTTACTAAAGGGATTGATCAAAACGGAGTCACTGACATATCGCACTAAAGCAGTGGGTTGAGTGATTAACCCCATAACTGCCAGATACAATACCATCAGCATGATTACTTATGTCTACCTCTTGCAGGAGATATTTAACCACAGGGACATAACACATGTCGTTTTCTCCAAGTTGGAGTGGTATTAACCTCTTGTGTGGCAGAGGGTGGCCAATAAACCGGGTTAACACAGTGTTAAACGTTATTTAAAGGGGAGAAGACACTCATGGGTTTTACATGACAGATCCTCACCAATGCAAATCTGTCAGCCATTTGTACACAAGGATACTTGAAATCAGTCTGTGTTGTAAATGAAAAGAAAAACCATCTTAGCAACAGGTTCAGTCCTACCTGCGTCTCAGGGATCATTTGCTCTCCTCCTTGTCAAATCCCAGCAGATGTTCATTGTGTGAAGCAGTAATCATGTACACATATACATGAGTTGTTTGGGAAATGCTATTGCTTGATTTAGGGTAAGTCCACAATAAACACTCCAGTCTCTCCCCCTCTCTTCCTTCTATTTCCCAAGCTTCTTTCTGACCAGAAAGGTAACTGAAAAGCTTTAGGTTTCCTGGCCAATCACAGGGAAGGGGTGGGGATGCGAGGAATGAACCTGAAACTCTGATGTCACAGTGGAAACATGTTAACCTGTGCCAGATATTAATGTACAAAATACAATTTACTCTTAACAATCACCAATGCTTGAGGCTGAGAGAAAGGGGAAGCGAATGACAGCTGCCATGGGTGGCTTTCAACAAATGCAAAAAGGGTCCGAAATTAGCTTGCACTTCTTTAAAAGGTCACACCGCTACCTAAATAGTATTTGCCTTGGTAATGAATGAATTGCAAGCAAAATAAAAAAAAATGTGACTAGTGTCATGTATTATAGAATTTAAATAAAACAACAAGGGATCCTGTCACGTGAAAGAGACAATGCATAATTTTTAAGATTTTTAAAAATGTTATAAATATGCAATATACAAATAACTATCAAACACATTGAAAAAAGCAACATAGCAGTTGTATTCACGGGTAAAATTACACACAACAGAAAGTGGAAAACTAGTTCCAGCCAAACCGTTTCCTATGTTCTTTACCGACACTGCATAGTGTTTATATATGACAGGATCACTAGTGTATGTTGTTGTTTTTTTATTTGTTTACCATGCTGTATTTAAAGAACAACTGTCAGCAAAAAATAAGTTCTGTTTATCTGAAGTATAGGCATTTTAAATAGAAATTCTTTAATGAAAGAATTTAAATAAAGCACCTTACTAAGACTTCATTGATTGCCAGAGGCAGACATCTTAAGTCAGATGGGTCAGATCTTCCTTCATCTCACCCAAAATTCTGAACAAAATGTCACCCCCTCTGTGTGAATCCATCCTACAACTTGTAAAGAAAAAGAAACAGATATGTCTTATCGTTTTTTATTCGGCACTGTTGTCTCCTACAAACTGCAAGTAAAATGTAATTACTGTTGCTGCCGCAGCCAGTGCTGTATTTACCGCGAGGCATCCTAGGCGGATGCCTAGGGCGGAAAATTTTGGGGGGGGGCAGCGCTGAAACAAAAATAAAAAAAAATGTAAAAAGAAAAAAACGCGGCCCTTTAAAAAAAAAAAATAGACCGCGCTTGCAGGCAGAGACGGAGGTGAGAGGGGATAGGAAGATCCCCCCTCACAATCGCTCTGCCTGCCAGGCTGCACGGGGAGCCGAACAGGCAGCACAGAGAAACCTCCGTGCTGCTTGTTCGGCTCCCCGTGCAGTGTGCCGACACGGAAGTGCCGACAGTCACGTGACGGGCGCGCTGACGTCATACGCCCGCCCGGTCACGTGACCTGTCGGCACAATCGCCGGGAAGCCGAACAGGCAGCATGGGGAAGACCATGCTGCCTGCCACTAGCCACCAGGGAAAGGTAAGTGCTGATGGCAGATTGTGTGTGTGTGTGACTGAGTGTGATGGGAGTCAGAGTGTGTGTGATGGGAGACACTGTGTGTGACTGAGTGTGATGGGAGTCAGAGTGTGTGTGATGGGAGACAGCTTGGGTAGGGGGGTGCCCGGATTTTGTCTGCCTAGGGCAGCACAAAATCAAGATACACCACTGGCCGCAGCCATGCTGCCTATCTCAAAGCTTTCCTCATTGGATGTCACTATATTTAGACATCCCTGTGAAAAGAAGTGAATTTGATTTATTGTAAATATAAGTGCATTTCACATATATTAAACACATGTACAACAAATGGCAAAATAACCTAGAACTAGCCCCTTTAACAAATGTCTCCTCTTTATGGCATCACTTGTGACTTGATAGGCAAATTAATACCATACTTTCAAAAGGAGATGTGTCATTTAAACACATTTTTCTCTTAATTTATGCATTTGCTTGCAATTCTGGCACCAGAATGTATAAATAATTTTTGATTTAGAGCAGCTACATTAAAAATAATGTTTAGATGACAGAGTCCCTGTCTGCATCGTTTATCAGTTGTCTTTCTCAATATTGTCATCACCACATGCAGCTGCAGTGCAGGTAATCATCCAATCATCCAATTGTTCTGCATTTGTTTCACATTCCATTTTTTGGAGGTTTGGAGGCTGTCTAATCTGTAGACAGTTCTCAAGATTGCAGCAGGAGATTGCATTTTTAAAGTCCGGGATTTGTAATTTATCTGTAAAACAAACTCGGGCTGAGACTGTTGCGAAGTCACTGCCACAGAGGCCATTGCCGCAGAGGCTTCCTAGGAATGGCAGGTGGATTACTGTTGGATCTGGTAGGCTTAGAGTTGTGGATAAAAGGCATGTCCCGCAGTCTGTGGCTGTCCAGAATTCATTTTCAGCACTTGCAGAGTGCAGTGGTGTTGTGGAGGCAGGCTCAGACGCAGAGTTTGAGGAACCACTCTCCTATGTGGCTAAGGTGTGCAAGGAGAAGGTGAGGCCTGATAGAAAGCAGTTGTTTTTGGGCGATTCTATCATAAGAGGTGCGGAGTTGGACAGTATTGGCTTAGTGAGATGTCTTCCTGGAGCTACTGCTCGCAGAGACAGCAGGCGTATTTCTAATATTGTTAAGCAAGCAAATCAGGAAGGAGAATTGGATGTACTGGTTCATCTAGGGACAAATGATTTGGCTTGCAATGAGGTTTCAGAGGTGAAGGAAGCTTTTCGTGTTCTTGCCAATGATATACGGCAGGTTGTGTCCACACTGTCCTTTTCTGAAGTTATGCCTGTGCATAACATTCAGAATGATAGACGGATGCGTATTAGGGACTTCAACTTGTGGCTTGGAGAATGGTGTCGGGAGCAAGGATTTGGCTTTGTTTCTCATGGAAGTTCACTATGGGATAGAAAGGAACTGTACAAAAAAGATGGTTTGCATCTTTCTCAAAAGGGAACGAATGTTCTCAGTGAGCAGTTCAGAGGTTTTGCTAGGAGGTTTTTAAACTAAAAGAGGGGGGCAAAATGGCGATAAAACATCAATCCAATTGCCCCCCAAAAAAGGTACAGAAGTTACCTGTAGTAAGTGTGCTGAAAAATGATAAGCTTAGGGTCATGTCTACAAATGCTCGCAGTTTAGGGTATAAGATCCATGAACTTGTGACAATATTGGCAACTGAGAATGTAGATTTAGTGGCTGTTACTGAGACATGGTATAATGAAAAACATGACTGGGACATTTCAATACCAGGGTACTCTTTATATAGAAAAGACAGAGAAGGTAAAAAAGGGGGAGGGGTGGCCCTGTATGTGAGGAATAGCTTAAAATGTAACGTAATACAAGTTAGTGAGGCGAACATAGAGTCAGTTTGGGTTACATTAGAATTTGGTAATCATATGGTAACTCGGGTAGGTGTGATTTATAGGCCCCCTGGACAAATAGAGGAGTTAGATAATCTACTAGTTGAGGAAATAGCTAAAATGACAATGAAGGGAGAAGTGATCATCATGGGTGACTTTAATCTTCCTGATGTGAACTGGAAATACAAAACAGCTACTTGCGCCAGGAGTACGCATATCCTAAACTCCCTACTGGGATTATCTCTAAAACAAGTAGTGGAGGAGCCAACTCGAAAGCAGGCCATACTAGACTTAGTGTTCACAAATGGAGATTTGTTATCAGATATTACTGTAGGTGAAAGTTTAGGATCTAGTGATCACCAGACAGTGTGGTTTAATATAAGAACAGTGACGCAGTCACACCACACAAAAACAAAAGTTTTAGATTTTAGAAAAACAGACTTTTCTAAAATTAGATTAGGTGTGAAGGAGTCATTATCAGACTGGAGCAATTTAAATGGAGTCCAGGAGAAATGGGATTATCTAAAAGTTGAACTACTGAAGGCAACAGAAAATTGCATAAGGCTTGTCAGTAAGAGCAAAAAATTGAAGAAACCACTGTGGTACTCTGCAGAGGTGGCTAAAATAGTAAAAAATAAAAAGCTAGCATTTAGTAATTATAAAAATACTCAGAGTGAGGAAGATAGAAAGATCTATAAGAGTAGGCAGAAAGAGGCAAAGCAAGCTATAAGAGCTTCCAAAGCACACACAGAAGAGACTATAGCCCAGTCAGTGAAAAAGGGGGATAAAACATTTTTTAGATACATAAATGAGAAAAGGAAAGTAAAACAAGGATTAGTTAGATTAAAAACAAAAGAAGGATGCTATGTAGAAGAGGATAAAGGCTTAGCAGACTGCCTTAATGAATATTTTTGTTCAGTTTTTACAAATGAAAATGAGGGTAAGGGACCTCATTTAGGGAAAAAGACTAATGAGTCTTTTGATGCATGTAAGTTTACAGAGGAAGAGGTTTTAGTTCAGCTGTCTAAAGTAAAGACAAATAAGTCGATGGGACCTGATGGGATACATCCAAAGTTATTAAAAGAACTTAGTGGTGTACTAGCAAAACCGTTAACAGATTTATTTAACCAATCATTGTTAACAGGAGTAGTTCCAGAAGATTGGAAATTAGCTAATGTTGTGCCCATTCACAAGAAAGGTAGTAAGGAGGAGGTGAGCAACTATAGACAAGTAAGTCTTACTTCAGTAGTGGGGAAAATAATGGAAACCTTGTTAAAGAATAGGATTGTTGAACATCTAAAGTCGCTTGGATTTCAAGATCAGAGACAGCATGGGTTTACTTCATGGAGATCATGCCAAACTAATCTTATTGATTTTTTTGATTGGGTAACTAAAATAATAGATCAGGGTGGTGCAGTAGACATTGCTTACCTAGATTTCAGTAAGGCTTTTGACACTGTCGCACATAGAAGGCTTATCAATAAACTGAAATCTTTGAGTTTGGATTTCAATATTGTTGAATGGATTAGACAATGGCTGAGTGACAGGCAACAGAGGGTTGTAGTCAATGGGGTATATTCGATGCAAGGTCTTGTTACTAGTGGGGTACCTCAGGGATCTGTTCTTGGACCCATTCTCTTTAATATTTTTATTAGCGATATTGCAGAAGGTCTTGTTGGCAAAGTATGTCTTTTTGCCGATGATACAAAGATTTGCAGCAGGGTTGATATTCATGGAGGGATAAGCCAAATGGCAAATGATTTAGCTAAACTAGAAAAATGGTCAGAGCAGTGGCAACTGGCATTTAATGTGGACAAGTGCAAGATTATGCACCTTGGGCGTAAAAACCCAAAAGCAGAATATAGACTATTTGGTACAGTCCTAACCTCAACATCTGAGGAAAGGGATTTAGGAGTAATAATTTCAGAGGACTTGAAGGTAGGTAGGCAATGCAATAGAGCAGCAGGAAATGCTAGCAGAATGCTTGGTTGCATAGGGAGAGGTATTAGCAGTAGGAAGAGGGAAGTGCTCATGCCATTGTACAGAGCACTGGTGAGATCTCACTTGGAGTATTGTACGCAGTACTGGAGACCGTATCTCCAGAAGGATATTGATACTTTGGAGAGAGTTCAGAGAAGGGCTACTAAACTGGTTCATGGGTTGAAGGATAAAACTTACCAGGAAAGGTTAAAGCATCTTAACATGTATAGCTTGGAGGAAAGACGTAACAGGGGGGATATGATAGAAAAATACATAAAGGGAATCAACACAGTAAAGGAAGAGAGTATATTTAAAAGAAGAAAAACTACCACAACTAGAGGACATAGTCTTAAATTAGAGGGGCAACGATTTAAAAGTAATATCAGGAAGTATTACTTTACTGAGATTGTAGTGGATGTATGGAATAGCCTGCCAGCAGAAGTGGTAGAGGTAAACACAGTCAAGGATTTTAAGCATGCGTGGGATAGACACAAGGCTATCCTAGCTATAAGACCAGGAACGGGGGACTAATAAAAGTACTCAAAAAACAAAAGAATTGGGCAGATTAGATGGACCGAATGGTTCTTATCTGCCGACACATTCTATGTTTCTATGTTTCAATCTTTCTTTTTATTTAGTACTTTTATTGCAATAGCTAACTTTGGTGGCTAAAAATCTACAGCTTTGGAATGACCTCTACAAAGTCCCTACAAAGATTTACTATGTCTACTTAATAGACCCCTAAAGCCAACCTGGTCCATGCCAATATTAGAACATAAAGTTGTTGTTGGATAAGTGATCAATCATCCATCATTCTGGATGATTTTCAAAACAGTCAATGGTCAAAGGCCATGTTTCATAGCCAGCACTGTATCCAATGGTGTACTCTACTATAAAAATAAATTGGATTCTAAGACAGCAGGTAATTGTCCCATAAGACAAATTCTTTAAAAAAAGGCATTGCATATTTTCTAATTTCAGTTGTTGCAATACGCCAATAAAAAATGGTCTGGAACAGAGGTTTTTTTAAGTGGGCTACATGATCAGAAATGCAAATGTCAGTTGGGCTGCATTACCGTATTTGCTCGATTATAAGACGACCCTGATTATAAGACGACCCCCCAAACTTTGGATATTCCTTTAGGAAAAAAACTAAAAGCCTGAATATAAGACTACCCTATAGGAAAAAAAGTTAAACTTGTATATATTCACATGTAAATTGCTTTTTTAATAAAAAATTATGATATCAAAAAATGTATTTCTAGTTTTTATTTCTTTTTATGTGCCAATGCTGCCTTTCTCTTTCCCTTGCCCCCATTTTTCTCTCTCTCCCCCTCCCCTTGCCTGTCTCTTAACCCCCTCACTCCCCTTGTCTCTGTCTCTTAACCCCCTCACTCCCCTTGTCTCTGTCTCTTAACCCCTTCCCTCCCCTTGTCTGTCTCTTAACCCCTTCCCTCCCCTTGTCTCTGTCTCTTAACCCCTTCCCTCCCCTTGTCTGTCTCTTAACCCCCTCCCTCCCCTTGACTCTGTCTCTGCCCCCCTCCCTCCCCCCTGTCTCTCTGTCCCCCCTGTCTCTCTGTCCCCCTCCCTCCCCCTGTCTCTATGCCCCCCTCCCTCCCTCCCTCCCCCTGTCTCTCTGCCCCCCCTCCCTCCCTTCCCCTTACCTTGATCCCTGGTGGCTAGTGGGGGCAGCCGGGGGATGTCTGCACTTCACAGAAGCCCCGGCGGTCGTGCCGGGTGGAAGCAGGGGAGTCTGCGCTCGTTGCGCAGACTTCCCCTGCTGCTAGAGATCTTATCTTATAATCTTATAATCTAATCTTATAATTGAGCAAATACTGTATATTTTTATATTTACAGTAATAATAAAGAATAGCGAGTTAGCCATAGAAAAATGTTTCGTTATTTAGCTGTAATACCGATTAAAAAAAAGTCCAGAAACAGTTTAACATAAATCCACAAATAAGGCACTGGGCTACCGGGTGGAAGACCATGCTGAAATCCCTAGCGGGCAAACAAGCGTAGGTGCTACTGTCTTGATGAGTTAACTGAGTCAAATACTCCAAATAAAGAAATTTGATTTCACACTCTTGTGTTCTTGTTTTTTTTATTTGTAAGTAAATGATCCTGAGTGATCAGAAAACATCCAAAATACAGTGTATGAAATGGTGGAAAGCAGTCTAACCTACTGAAACTTAATGCATTTCACGCCTTCATGGGCGCTTAATAAGTGCTTATGATTAAATCAACTTTATTCAAACAAAACAGTTGGGCCTCATCTTTCGGTCACTTGAGCCGCATCTTGTGGTCAGTTGGGCCTCATCTTTCGGTCACTTGAGCCGCATCTTGTGGTTAGTTGGGCCTCATCTTTCGGTCACTTGAGCCACATCTTGTGGTCAGTTGGGCCTCATCTTTCGGTCACTTGAGCCGCATCTTGTGGTCAGTTGGGCAGCATCTTTCGGTCACTTGAGCCGCATCTTGTGGTCAGTTGAGCCGCATCTTGTGGTCAGTTGAGCCGCATCTTGTGGTCAGTTGGACCACATCTTGTGGTCAGTTGGACCACATCTTGTGGTCAGTTGGACCACATCTTCCAGTCAGTTGGGCCACATCTTGTGGTGAGTTGGGTCACATTAGGACCATAGGCTGCACGTTGAATGCCCTGGTCAATAATTAGTGGACACTTTTACTTTGCTTAAAAATATTACAATGGAATGAGCACAAGTCAAAGTACTTTTGTTCAGTTTGAATACTTCAGAAAGAAATAATACATTTTTAATGTATCTTGTAAACTGCAATTCTAAAGCAGAATTTCAGAAACCTCAATGAAAACATG
>CM069858.1:34839159-34969159 GCA_036172795.1 Pelodytes ibericus
GAAAATAGAGCACTTCTCCTTTTTTTACTTGTATCACCCCCTTCTTGTAAAGAATATTACATAATTCTCACCTATTGTAAACAGGCCTATTTTAATTTTAATAATTTTTTCCCCAAAAAATTAAATATATGTAATGTGAACACTTAAGGACATAGTGTTTGCATACACACCATATATAAAATACTTCCCAGCTTAACCCAGCCTCCCAAAACGAAACGCTCTCCCTGGCATCAAAAAATATACATAGTAGAGATCAGGGACGCTAGAACATAATAAATAACCACAATAGTGTGATACTGTTTTAGTCTGAAAACGGTTGTCTAATTTTGTTTGTAACTCCCTTCTTCTGCTTTGTACCAAGCGCTGAGTAAATTGTTGGCACTATATAAGTAAAGGGTAATGTAATATTGTTAACTCAAAATACATTCTTGAATGTCTGAATAACACTCACAAACATAGTTTGTCTTCAATAAAATATATGCCTACAGCAGTTGTGGTGTTTTTAGTGCTGAAAGATAAAAGCAGGAAGATAGAACAAGTCATTAGTGGAACGAACTTTAATATGACCAGGCTGCAAACAGACCCATAAGACCACTCAAATTTGGTGGGAGTGGCAGTACACGATAATAGTACAAACCATGTAATTACGCTACTCTTGCAGTAGCTTTGTTGCTTAGAAATTAGCATTTTGGAATGAGATAAATGCCAAACCGCTAGACCAATGATGACTAATCTTGGCACTGCAGATGTGAGAACAGAAAACTCCATGATGCGCAGTATGGAATAATGATAACTGATTTCAATGGGATATTTAGTTCACAAACTACAAGCCATCCCTTTTTTCAGTTTCGGCGTGAAGTACAGCATGAGGCAAATACAATATTACAAAAATGTAGATTCCTTTTTATACCTGATACCTGAATATTATATATTCACAATACCCAATATCAACAAGTCCCAAATGGCCATTTGCCCTCCTTACAGATCTGTGTAAGAACTATAGAGAAACCTGGTCCCTCATTTGGAAAATAAAGCAAGCCTTTCAGAATATTATGTATGAATAAAAAAACTTCCAGGTCTACTATCTGCATCAACATTTTGCATATATTACCAAAAAGGTTAAGTCTCATAGAGACATAAAGAAAATGAATAACAGTTTAAATATGTATAATAGACATTAAATGGGATATTACATTTAACACTGCAAAGTTTATTCTAGGGCACACAAAAATTGTAGCAAGAAGGCATATGTTCTTAGAAGACACCATATACCCACAGTGGTTGAAGATGGTAGCAAACTTTCCCAGCAGAAAGCAGGAGCCTAATAAAGTATGGCATTATAGGGGCTACAAAATAGAAGAATGTACAAACATTTTGAGCTGTTAAATGAAGGTCCAATTAAAGGTTCATAGAAAGTGGTGAAGATCCAGATCCGGAAGACAAATCAGGAGCCAAAGAACAACTGACAGTAAGAGGCAGTCAAGGGCAAATGTCAAGGTCATGACACCACGAGATGGAATAGAAAATTAATAGTACTCTGTTGAAACTAGAACTCAGGAAGAATGGGACTGAGGAGTTATTGTTTATATATATATTTTCTGTGAATCATACAATTTCAATCAAATAAAAAAACATGCTATTGTTAATGTCGATTAATAAAATATGAAAAATAAAAATCTGTTTTATTTTCAAGCTCTTTATGACTTACATATCCATCATATTCCTGTCTCAAACGTGATTTGTATAGTTTTGCTTATCCACAAGAACTTGGTGTACATGATCTCCTATTTATAGTACTAATATAGATGTTAAAAGAAAAATCAGTAAGTTGCTTAGAAACTGGAATTAATAATAAAAAAAGCAACTCCACTCTATCTCTGGATTCTGGAGGAGGAGTGAGTTAAGGGAATATTAAAAAAAAGTAGCATGTTCTAATCCTCCAGTGTAGCACTGTACGAGCTGTATAAGATTTAGGGTCAGGCTTACTTTAATTAACATATGACCTGTAATAATCCCACACAGATTTGTGTTCACTCTGACAGATGAAGGGCCAATCAACTAAAATCATTATACATTTATCAGTCAAGAATACCTCAGTGTGTACAGATTGCAGCCTAAGAACTGATTACCTGCTGCACTTATCAGTAAAATCTCAGATTAATCAACCTATGATTTACAGATTATGAGGTAGTATTAAAAAAGTTTTTTTAGTGCAGACATCTTTAATGGTTATTTTATTACTGAGTGAAATTTTGACTTGGTTTCTTTATTAATTGCTGTCATTCAGAACACTTTACACCTTTATTCCAATTAAGAAACCCTAGGATCCAATGCAACGAATTGTGGTTGACTGATAACCGCATTGCAAATCTTAGACCAAAGTAGGTGAGTTGGATCATTTTGGCCTATATTTGTAAATGTTGTTGTTAACGAATCGCAACTGTTTAGTGAATAGACAAGTTCATGTACACCTGGCCACTTATTCATTATTAGTTTTGCGGTATCAGATCTAGAGCATCATTTCAGATAGGAGCATTGTTTGGTCCGCATGGCTTAGTGTCCATCATTTGGAAGCTTTGTTTTCTGGTGTTTCCTGTACTTCCAAGTTGGCATCATTTTATGTCTTGTTATCCGTTATCCAGACCCTTATGTCTAATCTCATTTCCGAACCTCAGCTGCCTGCCCTAGACCTTTTGCCTGGCTTTGGACCAATAACATTTATTGACAATAGTCTGGCTCCATCTTGGCCTACTGGACAGTGTGTCTTAGCTAATTCATCTTTGCACCTGGGCTTTATCCTCCACTCCTCTTGAGCAGCAAAATATATTATATTGACCTTCAAATATATCACTCTCTATGTAGGGTTTCTGCAATAGACGAAGACCTTAATAAATGCAGAAACAAGTTATGTGACTAGCAGGAAGCAAACTAGTGCTCAGTGTCTTACAATAGAATTTACAAAATACAAATTTAAATTAATTTCATAAAAATAAGACAACCAGGATCAACCTACCCCACCCATCTCCGAGGTGCAGAGTACGGGAGGTTGGGTGCATGGAATATGCTTTTACTCACATTGACATCGATACTGCACAAGTGTCTGGGACACCGAAGAATTGAGTTTTTACTGTGGAATAAATCCCACTTTCCCGCCGAGCACTACCTTTGTCTTGAAAATTGGGAATGAGGTAGAGCTCGACAGGACTGCAGGATTGCCTGCAAAAATCGGGACTGTCCTGTGAAAAGCGAGACAGTTGGAAGGAATGGAATTGTGACAGCCCCTAGGTTGTCAATCATCTCTATGCAATATTGCATATGATCACTGTGACTGATTTACACAGTGATCACGTCAATAAAATAACACTTGTCCCCTCTTATAATAAACAGGGCAGGGCCGATCCCAGGGTCATGTTTATATTACTAACTTTAATAACACTCAGCCGCTCACACACATACACACACTTACACTTTGACGCTCACACACACACACACACTCTGCTGCTCACACACACACACTGCCGCTCACACATGCACACACACACACTGCCTCTCACACATACACACACACACTCTGCTGCTCACACTGCCACTCATACTTACACACACACACTGCAGCTCACACATACACACACACGCACTGCAGCTCACACATACACACACACTGCCACTCACACAGATACACACACACTGCCACTCACACACACTGCCACTCACACACATACGCTTTTGCTGCTCACACACACACACACTGCCGCTCACACACACACACTGCCACTCACAGATATGAGATGTGGGTCTCTCCTAATCATCCGTCCTTAGTGTTATTTTTTTTTTTAGTGATAGGTGGATTAATTTTCATTTTTTGGTTGGCCCCTTTCCCTGGGTCAAAGATAAGGACTCATGGGAATCGTGGATTTTCACTGGACATCAGGAACAGGTAACTATATTATTCATAGGGGACAATTTGGGTTATTTTCCCTGGACACCCCCCTTGTGCCCAGGGGCGTAGCGTGGGGGGTGCAGGGGGGGCCGGCCGCACCGGGCGCAATATCTGGGGGGGCGCAGCCACAACCGCGCGATACTTCCTATCAGCCGCCGGATGTGAGCGGCAAATGACGGCGTGACGTCACATCCGGCGGCTGCGCGGCGGAGGCTCTTCTGAAACTGCATCGCGGCCTTTCTTCCCTGAGCTGTTGGAAGTGGAATTTGTAAAGGTAAGAATAAAGGGGCTTGGGGGACCTATTGTATTATGTATTGAGGAGGGGGTCATTAATGTATTGGAGAGGGGGAGGGGGGGTCATTAATGTATGGGGGAGGGGAGGGGGGTCATTAATGTATGGGGGAGGGGAGGGGGGTCATTAATGTATGGGGGAGGGGAGGGGGGTCATTAATGTATTGGGGAGGGAGGTCATTAATGTATGGGGGAGGGGAGGGAGGTCATTAATGTATGGGGGAGGGGAGGGGGGTCATTAATGTATGGGGGAGGGGAGGGGAGGGGGGTTCATTAATGTATGGGGAGGGGGGTCATTAATGTATGGGGAGGGGAGGGGGGTTTATTAAATGTATGGGGGAGGGGGGTTCATTTAATGTATGGGGGAGGGGAGGGGGGGTCAGTAATGTATGGGGAGGGGGGGAAGTAATGTATGGGGAGGGGGGGAAGTAATGTATGGGGGAGGGAGGTAAGTAATGTATGGGGGAGGGGGGCAGTAATGTATTGGGGACGGGGGGCAGTAATGTATTGGGGAAGGGAAGAAGGGGGGCAGTAATGTATTGGGGAAGGGAAGAAGGGGGGCAGTAATGTATTGGGGAAGGGAAGAAGGGGGGCAGTAATGTATTAGGGGATGGGGGTCAACTGTGTATTAGGGGAGGGAGGGGTCAGCCGTGTATTAGGGGGAGGGGGGTCAGCAGTGTATTAGGGGAAGAGGGGGGGGATGGGAAAGATCTGACTTGGGAATTTGAGATGAGGCAATGATTATATTTTTTACATTTGTGGCCTAATGAATAATCTATATATATGTGTGTATGTAGAAGGAAATGTAAATAGGTGGGGCTACAGGGGTGAGGGAATTATATTTGTAATATATTTATTAGGAACTGTGGAGGGAAGGGGGTTGGATGAGAGCATTAAATATCATAGCATTAAATATTATATTTATGGGGTAGGAACTGTATTATATATTTTTGGTTTAGTGCAGGGGTAGGTAACCTTTGACACTCCCTTTGTTTTTTGACTACATCTCCATTAAGGCTTGCAAAGCATCATGGGAGGTGTAGTCCACAACATCTGGAGTGGCAAAGGATGTCTACTCCTGGTTTAAAGCATAGGTGTATAACCATTTGGCTTCCCCAGGCCAAAATAACCCCTTAAACTCTTAAAGGATCACTATAGTGTCAGGAAAACAAAGTGGTTTTCCTGACACTTTAGTACCCTGAGGGTGCCCACACCCTCAGGGTCCCACTCCCGTGGCGCTGAAGGGGTTAAATTCCCTTCAGTTACTTACCTTAATCCAGCGCCAGGCTCCCTCGGTGCTGGTGACCTGTCTGACGTCAGCTCCCCGTCCGACGTCACTGGAGCTGAATGCGCATGGCTGCGAGCGCATTCAAAGTGTCCATAGGAAAGCATTTCTCAATGCTTTCCTATGGACACTCTGCGCGATGGAGGCGAAATGTGCCTCCAGGCTCCAGCGTCGCAGATGCGCCTCTAGTGTCTGTCCGGAAGACAGCCACTAGAGGCTGCCTTAACCGCAAATGTAAACGTAGCAGTTTCTCTGAAACTGCTATGTTTACATGTGAAGGGTTAAAACCTGCTGAAAATGTGGAGAATGTGTGTAATGCATGTTCGCACTCAATAAAGTGTTGGAAAATAAACTTGTATTTAGATGCATTTTACTTTAATTACATAAGTATTTTCATAACAAACAATACATGTGCTTGGGGGGTAAGGGTTTCTTTAACTAATCTAGTAGAAGAGACTCGAGTGCTAAAATCCACGGGTTAGGGGGCGCAAATTACTTGCCTTGCCCCGGGTGCTGACAACCCACGCTACGCCACTGCTTGTGCCTAAAGGGTGTTAAGGTGAATCGTCCTCCCCTACCTGAGCAAGGTAGAGGTAGGGGGCAATAGGTGGGTAAATAATTTATTTTAATCAGATCTGGGGACCTTTCGGCAGCACCCAGACCAGGAGGGTAATTCATGTATTTTTTTATGGAAGTCTGTGTGCATTTATGAAACCCCTAGACCCTGAGGGAAATAATTACATATTATTTGGGCAGCCTCCAGGGAAAAAACCCTGGAGGGTTATTGATTTATTTTTATTAGGTTCTGGGGGCCTTTCAGCATCCCACAGAATCCAGGGGGTTATTCATTTGTTCTTGGGGCATTTGTCGAGTCCCCAGATGGTGTATTTTAGTATATGGGGGGCTGGAAGCAGTTGCCCAGCTCCTAGCCTAATTTTTCCTCTAGGTTGGGAGGTTTGGGCTACCTGGCCACTTGGGCGGCTGCCAGCCCTGTGTTTGATAGGGGGGATCAGGAATACTTGGGCCCCACCAAGGCTTTTTATTTTCAGAATAGCCAAATTCCTCCCTAAACGAGTCTCTATCATCCCAATAGAAGTATATCAGGATAAAACAGGTATCATTTCAGTTTGGGCATACTTATTGTGCTTTCGGTTTCAGCAGGTTAAGGTGTGGAATCGGCTATGAGGTCAGAATTTCAGATCTACTCGGAGTAGACCCTAATATACATAGAATCGTTTGTATTTATTAAGCGTTCTACTAGACTATTGCTAGTAGCCTACATATACAATAGCATGCTTATTTTACATCAGAGAAGACAGGATAAATCCCACTCAACATGACCCCGAAAGCACCCAGGGCCGCTTTAAACAATGGGCAAAGTGGGCACTTGCCCATGGCCCTCTGGTTAAAGGGGGCCCAAAGAAGCTACCTTGTGGGCCCCCGCTGGCAGCGCTGCCATGTGACTCACATAGAGACAGTCACACTAGGGCAGCAGCCAGAAGTTTGCATCCATCGGATGACAGTAAGTCATATCTGGCGGCTGTATGTACCTTCTCCACGCACACTGCTTGCATCGAGTGAAGAGACGGCCAGCGAGAGAGAAGGGGGGTGGGAGTAATATATTAATATTATGGACAAAGTGTCTGTGGCATATTAATGGGCAAAGTGTCTATAGCATATTAATGGGTAGACTAACAGTGGCATATTAATAGGCATACTAACAGTGGCATATTAACTTGCAAATTGGCTGTGGCATATTAATGGTCAGACTAATAGTGGCATATTAATGGGCAAACTAATAGTGGCATGGTAATGGGAAAATTGGCTGTGGTATATTAATGGGCAGACTATCAACGACATATTAAGGGGCATACAAACTGTGGCATATTAATTGGCAAACTAACAGTGGCATATTAATGGGCAACCTGGCTGTGACATATGTTAATGAGAAAGTGACGGTGGCATGTTAATTGGTAACTGACTGTGGCTCATTTTACTTGGCACAGCGATGCTGTGGCATGCTCTATCTGGCAACATAACATGTACTATGGGGCAAAGTGACACTGTGGCATGTTCAGCAGGGCCAGTTCTGTGGGGCAAAGTGACACTGTGGTATGTTCTGTGGGGCAAATTGACAAATCATGTGGGTGCACTATGAGTACTGTGGGTGCAATATAGGTGCATGGCAAGTGCAGTGGGTACTGGGTGATGCTGTGCTAAGTATTTTAGGGGCAATGTGGGTGCAGAAGAAGGGAATACAAACAAGAAATGCAATTTTTAAATAACATTTTTATTACATATTAAGACTTTGCCCTGGGCCCTCTAGGCCCCGAAAGCACCACCCACTATTTGCCAAATATATTCACAATGTGCACTTACTGAAAATATGGTTATACCATAAAAACATACTTGAAAGTAGTACCAGAGCAGGTCAATTAACAAAAATAATGAACCGATGACTGCAAAAATATAAAAAATAATGTAGTGTAGTATGTAGTTTAAATGAAAAATAAAGCAATAAATGATTACACTCACAAACTCCATAGGCAAGCATGGAACTCCACAAAGAACAGTAAGGTTCCAATAACTCTTTTAATGCAAAAACCAAAACAGAATAAGAAAACAGCACAGTAGTGCAGCATACAAAGTCTTATAGATGGAACAGATTGATACACATGGAGAGCACACGTTGGGACTGTCCGATCAGCTTCATGCTTGCTTATGGAGCTCTGCTTGTGAGTGTGATTATTTATCACTTTATTTTTCATTTATACTATATTCTACGCTATATTATTTCTCATATTTGTGCAGATTCATCTCTTCATTAATTTTGTTAACTGATCTTCTCTGGTACTACTTTCAAGTAGTTATTTATGGTAGTGTGCATTGTTATTATATTTGGCACATTGCAGGTGGTGCTTTGGTGCATTTGGGGGTCATCTTGAGTGAGATTTATCCTGTTTTCTCAGTCTGTTTGTAGTAGGTTATGTACTATTGTTAACCCCTGCAGCATAGTGGCCTCTCCTTTTGGCCACTCGTTATATCTCATTTTCTCTGCTCATGTTGTTTTATTGGCTACAGATCTACACTGTGCTAGTAACAAACAGTCATTACACAGAACTTGGTGCTTATTCTGTTTCACCAGCCCCAGGAATGCTGAAAATGAAAGATTTGGAGATACTTATTTGCTAAGCTCCTCTTATCTTCGGTTAGATTATAGTGAAAGGCCACAGCTTATATTTTAAACTATCGTTGAAAAATGTATCTCGGACATAGTTTTCATGATCAGGACATTATAAGCTGTTTTTACTTAGTTAGCAATGTGTTATAGTTTTCAGTGAATCTTCTGATTTAAATACTAATCTCCACTGGTGGCCCTCACTGTCCCAAATATATAGCACTGTATATGCTAACTGACTATTTTGATTCGTCTGAGGCTACGCTCTGTGTGATGGAAGCCTAGTCTCTGCTTTTGCAAAGACTATTGTGGAATATGTTTCGAATGGTGTACAATAAGGGCATCATTCAAATTACACTTTTAATGAGGTGGCCTCCTGTCTCCTTAAAAAAATATTGTGTTTCCTCCCTCTTTAATATCTGAGTTGTTACATTTTAATAATACTATTTAAAATCTGAGTTATTACATCTTAATGGACACATAAACCCTTGAAGGGTTAAAAAAATATGTCCTGCTGGTCAGGAGTAAACCCAACGTGTATCTTAATAGATACACGTTGGGTTTACTCTCTGCTGTGTCTCACAGCTGAGACACAGCAAATCCATGCTGTCGTGTGGTGGCAGTGTCAGCCAATCAGTCTTAAGTGTTCAGGCGCCCTGTGCGAGCCACCCCTGTGGTGCCCCCCATCCTCTCTAGCTTCATGTCGGCCTGTCTCCTTTCCCTCCTCATGCCTGTCTCTCTCCTCTCTCTTCCCATGTCTGTCTCTCTCCCTTCCCATTTTTGTCTCTTTCGTCTCCCTTCCCATGTCCGTCTCTCTCCAAACCCCAAATTTAATGTCTCTTTCCTCTCCATTCCTATGTCTCTCTCTCTCTCCTGTCCAATCCCATATATGCGTGTCCTCCCCCCACCCCCCATTTCTGTTCTTTCTCCTCCTCCCCAAATCTGTTCTCCCCATATACCCAGGCATTTAGAGGGAGGGGAAAAAATAAGACACCGAGCATTTGAAGGAAGGGGAAAAAAGAGACACCAGGCATTAGAAGGGGGGGGGGGGGGGGGGGGGAGACACCATCCTGCTGCTTTTTACCACATCTCCCTCATTTTGAGAATCAGAGTGAACTTTGGTTAGAATCAAGACCACCATCAATATACGTTATATCCCTGAGCCTGGATCCATTAGGCTCAATCACATGTGAGTTCCATCCATTGTGGGGGGTACCATTTATCTCCAATTTTTATTTATTTTTCCTTTGAGATTTTTCTTCAGAATATATTTACTAAAGGCCAGAAGATAAGTCTTTTGCATGTATTTTGTGCATCCTCACTGCTGGTAGCATCTCTGCCCATTGTAGGAAATGACCTCCTAAGCCCACGATTATAGGTCAGCATTCACTCAGCAAGTCTTCCTTGACACCTTGTATTTGTTCCTAAATAGTATACAGGACTACTAGAAATTAGGTACAGCAAGAATAAACATTTATTTGTGAAAAAGCACAGACATTTATATACAGACAAACATGACATCAACTAGGGGGAGGCACCGGAGAAACTAATTATAGCATGGTAAGCATCAAACAATAGAGAGCCTAATTTGAAACAGGTTAAGTACAGTAGGACATAACATAATTAAACATAACAAATACATAATGCACACAACATAATTAGTTCATATCCCACCGTAATACACAGATATCCTGGCTACAAAAGACAATAGAAGATTCACAGTCCAGTAAAACACTTAACACCTTTTGATTAGATATGTCCCCTTTAACAAAAAGGCAGGATAGCCCAGATTGTCAAGTGTCTCGTTTAGGATCTTTGTCACCTCCTAAGCCCTTTTTGGTATATAGCCAGATTCCTCGCCTTGCACCCCTTTTGGAACTCTTGGCATTCTTGGCATAAAAGAAGTAGACACAGCTACCAGAATCGGGGGGGTTTGAACGGACCAATGAGATGCCGAGTGACCTGGAACTCTGGGTTGTTATAAGCGGCTCTTTTTGGGGTCAGACACAATTATTTATATAAATAACCCCACTGCTTGGCACAGATAGCTCTTTTTGTGTGCAAGGTAATAATAGGAAACTGTGCCCCTCAGCCACATTCATTGTAGCAAAACTCCACTGACTACCCCAGACTCCTCTGTACTGCCAACAACCACATTTACTGCCCAGTAGCTCACTCCACCCCTTTCTCGGCTCCTTGCATTGGTTGTATATTTTTATTAGCCCACCTGTTTGTCTTTATTTTACTGTGCACGCATTTCCCTTTACTTTATCAGGCACCATAAGGATCATAGTTGCCAACATTGGCTATGTTTCCAGGGACACATATTTGTTCCACATGCTGCAGAAAGAGCATGCAAAGTGCAGTCTGGCAGTATGTAAGATGGATATACCCACAGACACAATCCAGTTAATTAAACATGGTAGGTCCTATGAGATCTCCACCCTGATTAATTACTTGGATTTTGTCTGTGCATTTATGCATCCTAGATACTGCCGGGCTGCACTTTGCATGGTCTTTCTGCAGCATGTGGAAGAAATATGTTTCCCTGGAAACATGGCCGATGTTGGCAACTATGCTGGAGCATGAAACAAAATAGATCTCTAAACTGTTAGACATAAGGTGAATTCCAGCCCGCTATACAAAATAACACTGTAGATATACAATGTCCAACTGAAGACTATTCGTGGCCAATGTAAACCATTCTATTATGTAGTCTAATTGACATTTTCTAATATTGTATATTGTAGTTTCACTACCATGTTGCCAATTCCTATAACATTTATACCATTATATAAAGATCAACAGTCCACATAATTAAATTATTACACGCACTAGTCCACAAAATACATGTGATGTTACATTAGTTATAATTATTACACAAAGTAACTTGTTTCTTAATTTACAGGGATGTAGAAAAGTAGGTGCTGTTTTGCTGTTGTCATTTTTTGGTTTAATAAGCAGTAACAGTCACATGTGTAAACATTTAAAGTACAACAACTGAAACAAATGTGCTACAAATGGACTCATATTTCCAAAAAGTTCTGTGCAATGTTGCAATTTCTTAAAAGCACAAAGTGTGTCCGAGAAGATCTGTGCAATGTTGCAATTTCTTAAGCACAAAGTGTTACTCTAAAAACCTTGCTACATTTTGCTGATCTTCCCTGCAGTGCTGTGAGATAAGCAGACTCCAGCCAGATTATTGAAATGAGTCATGGACAGGCTCCTAATATTACCGTATTTGCTCGATTATAAGACGACCCTGATTATAAGACGACCCCCCCAAACTTTGTATATTCCTTTAGGAAAAAAACTAAAAGCCTGATTATAAGACTACCCTATAGGAAAAAAAGTTTAACTTGTATATATGTAAATTGCTTTTTAATATTTAATAAAAAAATTATATTATACAAATGCATTTCTTGTTTTTATTTCCTTTTGTGCCAATGCAGCCTCTCTCCCCCTCCCCCAGCTGTCTCCCCCCAAAAAACTTCTCTCTCTATCCCCCCTTGTCTCTCTGTCCCACCTCCCCTTTTCTCTCTTCCCCCTCCCTCCCCTTTTCTGTCTGTCTTCCCCCCCCTTGCCACAGCCATTATGCCCATTAATGTCTCCCCCCCTCCCCCCCTCGCCACAGCCATTATGCCCATTAATGTCTTCCCCCCCTCCCCCCCCCTCGCCACAGCCATTATGCCCATTAATGTCTTCCCCCCTCCCCTTGTCTGTCTGTGTCCTCCCCTCCTCCCCCTCACCTGGTTTCTTTCCATGGTGGCTAGTGGGGGAAGCCGGGGGATGTCTGAACGATACGTGCAGACATCCTCCATGCTGCCCGACACGGCAGTCTATTATGACAGACAGCTGGTCCGTCATAATAGACTGCCGTGTCGGGCAGCATGGAGGATGTCTGCACGTATCGTGCAGACATCCCCCAGCTGCCCAATTCTCCCTGGTGGCTAGTGGGGCAGCAGAGGATGTCTGCGCGATGAGCGCAGACCTCCCCTGCTGCCGCCCGGCACGCTCGCCGGGACTTCTGTGACGAAAGCGGAAGTACCCGGCTTCTTCATAGAAGCCCCGGCGGTCGTGCCGGGCAGCAGCAGGGGAGTCTGCGCTAATCGCGCAGACATCCTCTGCTGTTAGAGAGGGGGATCCAGGTCCCCTGCAGCTCTGCTGGGGACCTGGATCCCTGTCTTATAATCTGACCTCGAATGTAAGACAAGGGGTATTTTTCAGAGCATTTGCTCTGAAAAAAACCTTGTCTTATATTCGAGCAAATACGGTACCTCAATATAAGTGGACTACCGAATCAGTAGGTAGCTCAAGTGATCATGAGTCAGCATCCAGTATATATATATATATTTATATTTATATATATATATATATATATATATATATATATATATATATATATATATATATATATATAAAGATAAGTGGTATGTTCTCAGTAGGGTTTGTAGCATTTTTTTTTTTTTACCAGCCACATATAACTATTGCATGATGCCTTGCATCCCTGTGCATGTGTTGGTATGTGCTGTCAGTATTTCTTCCATCAGTATACAACTAGCCAGACAAATATGTGGAACAGAATAGCTTTCATCAGCAGATAGCTGGCCAGACAAAGAAAGAGACACAAGATGGTGCCTACCTACCAAAATATCTACTAGTATGCAATTAAGCATGGCATGATACTTCCATGATGTTAGGTGCTAAAATAAGCTTTGTTGCCCTTCCATACAGCTTGTACATCTCAGTCATGCTTGTATAGTTGCGAAACAAAAGCAACACCGGCTCTAGTCACAGGAACAAAAGTGCAGGAGGTGGGTGGGTGCTCCACAGTGCTGATTAGGCACAACAATTAAGTATTAAGTAGAACAAAGTGTGCACTCCACTCGCCAAGTAGTGAATGAATGAAGTGTTTTAATGCTTTCAAAAAATCCAAACAAACAGGGTAAGGTACAATCTAGACATGTGCATTAGTTTTCGGACTAATGCATTTTCGTCCAAAAATAGCATTTTCGTCCATTCGTCCGAAAAACGAATAACGAAAATGCTAAACTAACGAAAGCCGAATGAACGAATGGTTAATAAACGAAAATCATTCGTCCATTCGTGCTATTGGCATTCTATAAACCGAAATAGAGTCGGTTTATAGAATACTAATAACATTACATACATTCCATAAACCGACATAATGAACAACTTTTGGTTTATGGAATGCATGTAATGCTATGCTATTGCTATTCTTTAAACTGAAATAGAGTCCCCATTCATCCGAATAGGTCAATTGACCTATTCGTATGAATGGGGACTCTATTTCGGTTTATAGAAAGCCAATAGTATTACATGTATTCCATAAGCCAAAAATCTATAAACCGAAATACATTCGGTTTATAGACTTTTGGTTTATAGAATACATGTAATGCTATTGCTATTCTATAAACCGAAAGTCTATAAACCGAACATCATTCGGTTTATGGACTTTCGGCATATAGAATACATATTCCATAAGCCGAAAGTCTATAAACCGAACGACATTCGGTTTATAGACTTTCGGTTTATAGAATACATGTAATGCTATTGCTATTCTATAAACCGAAAGTCTATAAACCGAACGACGTTCGGTTTATAGACTTTCGGCTTATGGAATACATGTAATACTATTGGCTTTCTATAAACCGAACTAGAGTCCCCATTCATAAGAATTTCTTATGAATGGGGACTCTAGTTCGGTTTATAGAAAGCAAATAGTATTACATGTATTCCATAAGCCGAAAGTCTATAAACCGAACATCATTCGGTTTATGGACTTTCGGCTCATTAATTGGAAGCTGAGCTGTAAAGTGTCCCTGGAATTTTTTTCAAATGTTTGCAACTTTATAAATTGTAGCAAACGTTTTGCTGTTTAGCAAAAAGCAAGTTGTTTTTATTTTATTTTGTTTGACATTAGGAAAAAAAATATTACACCATGCTTGAAAGTCGGAACTGGTTACTAAAATTTTTGAATCCCACCACTGGAGACAGCTTATTGTTTCACTAGTACCAGGGCGTCCAACATGCGGCCCGCGGGCCAAATGCGGCCCGCGGGAAACGGAGGTGCGGCCCGTGGAGAAGTTGAATCGGGTAACCGCTTCACTAACCACATTTAAGCTAGATGCATGGATCATGTAGATCCATAATCCTTCCTCTGCCCTGCGCGTGGCGTCATGCGCACGGGTCAGAGGGAAGGAAAAAAAAACTCCACATCGCTACAACCGTGGAGAAGCAGCCCCATCCAGAGGACCAGAGCCGACAAAAAAAAGTATCTCTGTATGTAAGTGTGATGCTCTGTATGTAAGTGTGATGCTCTGTGTGGGTAAGTGTGATGCTCTGTGTGGGTAAGTGTGATGCTCTGTGTCAGTGCTGTATTTACCGCGAGGCATCCTAGGCGGATGCCTATGGCGGCAAATTTTGGGGGGCGGCAGCGCCCCCCAGCACTGGGGAAAAAAAAGTAAAAAAAAAAAAAAAAATGTAAAAAAAAAAAATCCGGCCCTTTAAAAAAAAAAAAAAAACCCCACCGCGCTTGCAGGCAGAGACGGAGGTGAGAGGGGATCGGAAGATCCCCCTCACCATCGCTCTGCCTGCCAGGCTGCACGGGGAGCCGAACAGGCAGCACAGAGAAACCTCCGTGCTGCCTGTTCGGCTCCCTGTGCAGTGTGCCGACAGTCACGTGACGGGCGCGCTGACGTCATACGCGCGCCCGGTCACGTGACCTGTCGGCACAATCGCCGGGAAGCCGAACAGGCAGCATGGAGGGACCATGCTGCCTGCCTGCCAGGGAAAGGTAAGTGCTGATGGGAGACTGTGTGTGTGTGTGTGACTGAGTGTGATGGGAGACAGTGTGTGTGACTGAGTGTGATGGGAGTCAGAGTGTGTGTGATGGGAGACAGTGTGTGTGTGTGTGTGTGACTGAGTGTGATGGGAATCAGAGTGTGTGTGATGGGAGACTGTGTGTGACTGAGTGTGATGGGAGTCAGAGTGTGCGTGATGGGAGTAGGAGTGTGTGACTGAGTGTGATGGGAGTCAGAGTGTGCGTGATGGGAGTAGGAGTGTGTGACTGAGTGTGATGGGAGTCAGAGTGTGCGTGATGGGAGTAGGAGTGTGTGACTGAGTGTGATGGGAGTCAGAGTGTGCGTGATGGAAGTAGGAGTGTGTGACTGAGTGTGATGGGAGTAGGAGTGTGTGACTGAGTGTGATGGGAGTGTGAGCTTGATGTGAGTCTGAATGATGGGGCATGTCTTAGGTGTGTAACGTGGGTGTGCAGCTTGGGTAGGGGGGTGCCCGGATTTTGTCTGCCTAGGGCAGCACAAAATCAAGATACACCACTGCTCTGTGTGGGTAAGTGTGATGCTCTGTGTGGGTAAGAGTGATGCTCTGTGTGTGAGTGTAAGTGTGATGCTCTGTGTGGGTAAGTGTGATGCTCTGTGTGGGTAAGTGTGATGCTCTGTGTGAGTAAGTGTGATGCTCTGTGTGTGTGAGTGTGATGCTCTGTGTGGGTAAGTGTGATGCTCTGTGTGAGTAAGTGTGATGCTGTGTGTGTAAGTGTGATGCTCTGTGTGTGAGTGCAAGTGTGATGCTCTGTGTGTGAGTGCAAGTGTGATGCTCTGTGTGTGAGTGCAAGTGTGATGCTCTGTGTGGGTAAGTGTGATGCTCTGTGTGGGTAAATGTGATGCTGTGTGTGGGTAAGTGTGATGCTGTGTGTGGGTAAGTGTGATGCTGTGTGTGGGTAAGTGTGATGCTCTGTGTGGGTAAGTGTGATGCTCTGTGTGGGTAAGTGTGATGCTGTGTGTGTAAGTGTGATGCTCTGTGTGTGAGTGTGATGCTCTGTGTGTGAGTGCAAGTGTGATGCTCTGTGTGTGAGTGCAAGTGTGATGCTCTGTGTGTGAGTGCAAGTGTGACTCTCTGTGTGAGTGCAAGTGTACTGTGTGTGTGTGTGTGTGTGTGTGTGTGTGTGTGTGTGCAAGTGTGACTGTGTGTGTGTGACTCTCTCTGTGTGTGTGTGTGTGTGTATGTAAGTGTGTGTGTGTGTGTGTGGGTGTGTGACTGTGTGAGTGTGACTGTGTGTGTCACCAGCGCTATTTAAAATAATAAATCATAAATAAAACAATTTATCCACAAAGGACTGAGAAATGAAAAAAACATAGAAATGAAGAAAAACAATAATAAAAACTTCAGTTTATTTATTGCAAATACTTAAAGAGGAAAAAGAGTATTATAATATCCTTAAATATCTACTTGTGTGTGTGTGTGTGTGTGTCTGCGTGTGTATGTGTGACTGTATGTATGCGGAAATCTGTGTATGTAACTGTGTCTGTCTATTTGACTGTGTGTTTTTTCGTGTGTGGCTGTGTATGTATGTGTTGTTTTGCTGTGGAGTCTGTGATACACTCACATACTGCAAGTCACCATGAGTTTTATTGTTGTTGAGTCTGTGATGCACTCACTGCACACATGGATACATACATATATATATATATATATATATATATATATATATATATATATATATATATATATGTATGTGTGTACTTTTTTTTTCTCAATGAAAAATTAATGCGGCCCACGCACACATACATTTTTAGTGAAGTGGCCCACTGCAAAAAAAACTTGGACGCCCCTGCACTAGTAGAAGCACAAGTGAAAATAATGTTTTTACTTTTACGTGATGTACAACAGGGCAAAAGTGAAACAAGCAAAAGATTTTGCTATTGGCACCATCTAGTGTCAGAAACATGAATGAAAAGATGAGCACGCCTCTTGCCAGTGAAAAAATGAATTATTTTATTAAAATTATTTTATTAAAAGTGCATCCGATGAAAGAGGAAATAAGAACAACACAACATATGTGGAAAAGGTTTTAATTTAGGCTCTAGATCCCCAGCAGGCATGAATGCAGAATTTGATATCTCCTGTTTCTATTAGACAAGTATTTTGTACAAACTCTTTTTAGATGATCTTCTATCATTCATATATACATGACTTTACAATTTGTTTATTATCCCACAACATAGGACAAGTGTTTAAAATAACTACCCCATTACATTAGTCAGTTTGTTATTATGATACTATAATTATTTACATATCTTCTTTTCTGTATAAATATAAATAAATATAATAACAACAAACAAATATCTATATATAATTAATAATATATGATCTACATAACCAGGATCAGTATAAGAGCAATGAGTACTGCTTATTACAACTTCAAAATCATTTATGCTAACCGGGAACATGCAATTTCTAATCATGATTTCAAAGTTTACATTAGTATTTTAATTATTAAATATGTGTATTTATATATAGAATAAGCATTAATAATAGAGCTTATTGATCCAAGGAGAAATCTGATTGCCCTTTTGGAGTCAAGAAGTAATTTTTCCCCCTAGGAGAGAAAATTCGAAATAGCTTTCTTAGGGGTTTTTGTCTTCTTTTGGATCAAAACGCTGGAATGAGAGGTAGATGTGTTGAACTTGATGGACTTGTGTCTTTTTTCAACCTAAATGACTATGTTACTATGCTACTATATTACTATGTATTGGTTATGGTTTTAGATGGATTTTGTATGATATGTTTAGCTCTCACTGAATTCTGAGGGTTCTCTGTCTCTGTTAGCTATTACATTTATAATATATGCAAAATTGGTTAATTTATACACATTCTTTTTTACTATGTCACCTTTTTATTTGGTTTTCTTATTATTTAATCATGTACACTACTTTTCACAGGTTCTTTAGGTATTTTACTACAAATTATGTATGCACAATGGTTTCTTTTTGCTAATATATATACATATTATTATTATTAGTGAACTTTTTTGATGTTTGCACTCACAGTATTTAAAGAATTGGTTTTACCTGACCATTTAACAATTATCAATGTAATTAATTAAATTAACCTTTTCACTGATTTGTTGGAGCACTGTATTTATCAGACTTGTATTCACTTTAATTTGCCTATGATCAAGCGCCGTATCACGCGAAACGCGTAAGGCGAGTCCGTCTTTTTTCCACATATGTTGTGTTGTTCTTATTTCCTTTTTCATCGGATCCACTTTTAATAAAATAATTTGTTTTTTCACTGGCAAGAGGAGTGCTCATCTTTACATTCATGTTCCTGTCTACAATAGCCTCAACAGCTTGGTGAAGCCCCCTCAGTCCAGTACATCCAAACCACGAGAGGACTTGACTGCCATAAGTGTAGCCGGCTTACCTCCAAAGGGAGATCTGTCTATAACCATCTAGTGCCAAACACATAGCTTACTTTACATTTATTGTGGTAGACTCCATGTGACATTAACACCAGGCATTTAAGGGACACTTGGACCTAGCTTATTATGTTGTGTGTATTGTACATGTGTTTCTATATATGTGAAATGCACTTATTTTTGACAACTCACAGCTCTTCAGTAGTTTTACATTGATAATAATGGAGAGCTGGGCAGAACTATTGCTACAGCAGCAGCATTAAAACGTTTACACTGTATTTACTGATTTTAGGAGATATTAAGGTGGAGTCAAACATCAATTTTATCTAAATAAAATATTGTAATAATAATTAATTTAAGTATCTTCAGCAAGGCGGCCATTTAATGATCTTCCTTTCAGGAAGGAATTACTCTTATGGCATCATTTTATCTCTGCTGCCAGTCTTCCTTGCGTGAAAAGTATTTATTCATGGGGCATTTACATGTCTGTATCTGTACTAAGTCAAAGCAGTCGAAATCTTCCCAGTTTCTGAGGTAGCTAGGTGTGGACACTGCATCAATGATTGACAGTATGTTTAACCAATCCGGAAGGAACACTGGAATGCAAGGGAACCATGTTTAATTTTTTTCCAACTCACCTTTATCTCAGGACCTATAGATCACAGAGCAAAAATATAAAAATGTAAAATGCATTTAAAAGAGTGTCTGTGTGGCAGTTTAATGGAGGAATCCTTTTTTTTACCCTTACTCCCTCTTTACATGAAAGATCGTTTTTTTACTTTACTTTACATGAGGCAGTATATCTGTAAAAATATTTTTTGGACACTTTAGATGGGACTGCCTCTTTAAAAACTCCATGCCATACAGTTGCTGTGGGCAGCAACTCCCATACAAAGAGTGAGCATGTAAGAAATGTTATCCTATAGCACTGTTAACCCCTTTGTGACGCATGGTGCTTGTGTCCCAGACAACGCAAGTACCAAAACGCCATGTTATGTTCCTGGCCACCGATCACAATGGCAGAGACCCAATCAGGGTCCTAATAGACGCTGTGGATCCCTGCCAAAAGATTGCAATACCTCCCGACGTCACGTGTGATGTCATGGAGGTGTGCCCGAACCCAGAAGTTCGGGCACAGGACAATTAGGTAAAATGTAGCCGGTGCTCGCTTTGAGCATTGGCTACATTTTCCCTGTCAGACCGAGGCCACTCAAAGTGGTCTCATCTGACAGGTAGGATCCCGCTGCAAGTCCCTGCATGGGGAGCCCCGATTAGCTGTTTAACAATCATTGCCGTTCTAGAGTCTTTTATGTCCACTAAAATTAGGATGGCATGGAATGCCCTAGCGTCGGGAAGGGTTTAAAAGATCATAGTGTGTACAAGAGCAAGCTTATTACATTCCACACAATGCATTGCATCCCAACAGCACAGGAAGTGACTGAATGAATAGTACACATGCAGAGTAATCACTGGGGGAGGGCTTGAGTAAATTATTGGGAGATTCCAGCCTACTGCCAACATGGCTAGATGCATCTTGGTGCAGCTCCGTGCCTAACTGAGGAAAACAGGCAAACCTGTCCGCTCTGTCACTGTTAAACAGTGCCAGAATAAACATCATAGAACAGCTGACCACCCCCCACTCTCTAGCATAGGTCCTAACGGACATCAACTGTGTCGTGACCTGACGAGGAGGAAAATCAAACATCAAGCATCTCAGCATTTCATCTGATACACACCACAGATGAGTGGCTTTGGTGTCATTTTACAGGGAGCAGGGACAGTTGGCGAGGTGAAGAAGGGGCCCTTAGTGCCATCATTAAAACACAGTCAAAGCCCATCTTGCGGCGAAGCCCGGGAAGGTGAAATCGTCAACCTCACTTTAAAATCGTAATATCACTCTGAAGATATCGCAAAACGCTTTAATTGTCCTTTTTGTGTTCAAAATGCAAAAGGGGAAAACCATTCAACCTATACAAGCAGCATAAGCAACAGATGTCTGGACATGATGTAACAGTATCTGAACTAAACTCCGCAGCTGAAATATACAACTGTACATTTGTAAACTATTAAAACAAGACATCTCACCAACTTTGACCAACTTATATAATAAAGTATTTATAGACCATATTTCAGCTTCATCTTTACTTTGTTCCAAGACAACCCTAATACTGAAGCCTGGAAAAGATGGAGAACAAATGGGTTCATGTAGGCTTATCACCAGAGCCGGACTGGCCTACCGGGATATGGGGAAATTTCCCGGTAGGCCGCCAGCCATGGGGCTGCTTTCAGCGGTGACTCTGACTGGCCGTAATGGAACACATTTTTTTGTCTCCTCCACGCGGCCAACCGCAAAGGAGCAAAGATTTTTTTTTTTTAACCTACGCGATCAGCCACAAGGAAGGAAAGATTTGTTTCTTCCCCCCTTGGCCGATCGCATAATGCTCCTCTCTCACCCTTGCCGCCGGAAATGCACAAATGACGTCATATCCGGCGGCGCTCTTTCCCACACTACACGCTCATCAGCCACTTCCCTTTGCACGCAGTGCCTGATGAGCAGAAGGGTGCGGGAACTGCCCAGGCAAGATTTTGCAGGTGCCAATTGTTTAAAAAACACTATAAAAATACTATATTATAGAAATATATTGAAAACACTCAATTGTAATTAACTGTGACTAATAAAACAGGCTGATAAGGGTGCATAAAGTCAGTAAATGCAATAAATGCTGTTTTATTATTCACAGTTAATTACAATTGAGTGTTTTCAATATATTTCTGATCCATATAGTTAATACTTGATGTATCTCCAATATATTCCCACTGATGTGATTTTCTATAATAAATGGCATTTTCAGTATTAAGGAATTGATTACTCACTTCATATTATATTTATTTTTGAATATCAGGTCAGCAAAATATAAAATGGCAATGGCATTATTTTAGCATAAAATAAAGTGGAAGTGGGGAAGAGAGGGGCTTGACTTAAGGCAGGATTATATTTATCAGGCTTTAAGAACACGGCCGCGGTGGCCGCTTTAATAACTCGGCTGCGGCGGCCACTTTAAGAACGCAGCCACCGGGGCCGCTTTAAGAGTGCTCTGCCCGCCCCCCTTAACTTCACTGGAGACTGTCTGAGCGGCAGATGTAGGTGATAAGTGTATCTGTAAGTGTGAATATGTAACTTTTTGTCTGTATGACTGTGATCTGTGTGTAAGTGTGACTGTGTGTAAGTGTGACTGTATGTAAGTGTGTCTGTATAAGTGTAACTGTGACTGTGTGTAAGTGTGTGTATTTCTGCATGTGTGTTCACTGCCTGGTCTGAACCAGCCACCTCCCTGCAAACAGCATTTAAAAAAAAAAAATCTGTATGTATGTGTAATTTTTTGTCTGTTCGTGTGACTGTGTGTAAGTATGACTGTATGTAAGTATGTCTGTATAAGTGTAACTGTGACTGTGTGTAAGTGTGTGTATTTCTGCATGTGTGTTCACTGCCTGGTCTGAACCAGCCACCTCCCTGCAAACAGCATTTAAAAAAAATAATAATCTGTGTGTATATGTAAGTGTGTCTGCATATGTGCCAGTGTACATGTTACTGTGTGTAAGTGTGACTGTGTGTGTCTGCAATTGTGACTGTGTGTATGTCTGTAAGTGTGACTGTAGGTGTGTCTGTGTAAGTGTATATAAGTGTGCGTGTAAGTGTTTGTGTATTTCTGTATGTGTGTGTGACTGTGTGTGTGTGTGTAAGTGTGACTGTCTGTAAGAGTTTATGTCAAAATCGCAAACAATATCAGGAAAAGTAGCAGTGTCCGCTGTGTGCCAGACTACTCTTACTGCCAATGCGATATGGCCGCCTTTTCCCTCCTACATTATGCTGGAGCCTTCTTCTGTGCTGGGGCAAGTCCTGTGAGTGCAATCTAAGTGATGGGGTAAGTCCCGAGTGCTGGGGCAAGTCATGTCAGTGCATTTTAAGTGCTGGAGCATGTCATGTAACTGCAGTCGGCTTTCTGAGGTGCTGGGGCAAGTCCTGTGAGTGCAATATGAGTTCTGGGGTAAATCCTGTGAGTGCAATCTGCATGCTGTGATAAGTCCTGTGAGTCAAATCTATCTGCTAGGGTAAGTCCTGGCTGGGGCAAGTCCTGTGAGTGCAATCTATGAGCTAGAGTAAGTCCTGCCTGGGGCAACTCCTGTGAATTCAATATGAGTGATGGGATAGGCCATGGGTTTGGCACGTTCTGTGAGGGCAGTCTGCGTGCTGGGGTAAATCAAAATATCCACCCAGTATGTTAACAAGTTTAAATCTTATACATTGCCATGATATATACCCCATGCACAGGGCAATTTCTATAACCTTGTTTACATACTGGGGTACTTATATATGGCAATGTGCATGAGGATTATATTAGGGCACTGTGTTTGATATAACCTTGTGTACATACTGGAGGTATATATCCCTATATCAGTTTTATCTATACATAATACACTCTTCAAATGTGCTTTGAAATGTTTTTCTCTTTAATGAAAAAGAAAAATAATGTTATGCTATGGGGCTGGTATAGGGTTGCCACCCAGCCAGTATTTTACCGGCAGGCCGGTAAAAATATGGCTTGCTGCCAATGTTAAGTCTATGGAGGCAAGGCTGGTATTTTTTTGTGGAAAAGGTGGCAACCCTAGGCTGGTAAAATGGTGTCAAGCTATGGGGCTGGTATAATGATGTTATGCTATGTGGCTGGTTTAATATTGTTATGCTATGGGGCTGGTATACAATTATTTCCAGGGCTGGTTTTTATCCCCAGTCCGGCCCTGCTTATCACATTGCTAAACTCTGATACTAAAATCCGTTCAAAAATAATAGCCACAAGACTTCAAAATTTTCTTCCTGAAACCTTGCATGAGGCACAAATAGGCTTCATCCGAAACCGCTCACCTACTGTATGTAGGTGAGTAGGAATAAGAAAAGAACTCATAGCCAAACAGCAGGCAAAAATAAAAGGAACCTCACACAATTATTCCTTAATAAGATTAGACATTGGTAGAGCATTTGACAGTATCTCATGGGAACATATAGTAAGGATTCTTAAGTTTTGATTATTCAGAGCAAATTTTCTCAAATTTTTCAGCAACCTATATGCCTCACCATCAACAGGACTACATATGCATATACATATACATATACATGTATTCCTATTGCTATTCTATAAACCGAACGTTCGGTTTATAGAATAGCAATAGGAATACATGTATTCCATAAGCCGACAGCCTATAAACCGAACGTTCGGTTTATAGGCTGTCGGCATTTAACTATACAGAGACAGAGTCTCCATTCATAAAATTATGAATGGAGACTTTGTCTCCGTGTAGTAAAATGCCGACAGCCTATAAACTGAACGTTCGGTTTATAGGCTGTGGGCATTTAACTATACGGAGACAGAGTCTTCATTCATAATGAATGGAGACTTTGTCTCCGTATAGTTAAATGCCCACAGCCTATGAACCGAACGTTCGGTTTATAGGCTGTCGGCATTTAACTATACGGAGACAAAGTCTCCATTCATAATTTTATGAATGGAGACTCTGTCTCTTTATAGTTAAATGCCGACAGCCTATAAACCGAACGTTCGGTTTAGAATAGCAATAGGATTACATGTATTCCATAAGCCGAAAGTCTATAAACCGAACGTTCGGTTTATAGACTTTCGGCTTATAGAAAACATGTAGTACTATTGCCTTTCTATGAACCGAACGAGAGCCCCATTCATAATAATTTCTTATGAATGGGGCTCTTGTTCGGTTTATAGAAAGCCAATAGTATTACATGTATTCTATAAAACGATCGAATAAAAATTAATGAAACGAAAATAATGAACGAATTTCGTCTGAAACGAATGCAGTAATGAACGAAATTCGTTTTAGACAAAATAAATAACATTTTCGTCCGAATGGACGAAAACGAAACGAAAATTTTAGTTTTGCACATGTCTGGTCTTCAGACTCACCAGGATTTTACTAAATCTTTATACCTTCAATTAAAAACCCACAATTTTTGAACAGAAAGGCAGAATACCCCTACACACAGTGGGCAAGGAAAGCAATTACCACCATTTGACCATTTATAAATATTTCCCAGCACATTTAAACTAGATACACTCCTGAGTAGATACGTGACACCTATAACTTATCAATAGGTACAGAATTATATAAATCATATAATCAATACATCTCCAGATAATATTTGGGAAAATCCCTGGTTGACTCTTATAGACTCTGCAAATAGAAGCTGCTATAGTACGGCAACCAGGCCCGGACTGGCCATCGGGCACACAGGGCAAATGCCCGGTGGGCCGCGGTGGCCATGGGCCGATGCCGGCAGGGGAGGTCCCAGCAGTGGCCTCTGTGTCCCAGGATCTCCCCTGCCGGTCTATGCAGGGCCGGCACTATCCGAGCGCCGGCCCCGCTGTTTGACATGAAGGGTCGTGAGGACATCAAAGATCTCCCTCACCGGCCCACATGCTGGCAAATCCGGCCGCCGGCGGGGAGAGAGGGAGGGAGACTGGAGAGAGGACCCGGCGGAGCTCTAACTTGCAGCTCCACCGGGTTCCTCTCGCGAGATCCGGAGCCAGGGCCGGCCTTAGGGGTGTGCGACCTGTGCGAGCGCACAGGGCGCAACACCCCAGGGGGCGCCTGCCCGCCCGGTAAAAAAGAAAAGAAAAGTTAAAAAAAGAAAAAAAAAGCCGGTAGTGGCACTGGCTGGGGGAGATCAAAAGATCCCCCCTCACCAGCCCTCTGAGATAGTGCTGCTCGGCTCCCCATGCTTGCATTAAGCATGGGGAGCCAAGCAGCACTTTGTCTTGCTGCCCATGGCTCCCCATAATGCAGACTCTGCTCTGCTTCCCGGGGTGGGGGCGGAGCTACACCGCTGTGCCGGTTAGCTCCGCCCCCTCCCTGGAGCCACCTTTTCAGGCAAAGGTAAGGGAGGGGGGGGGAGAGAGACAGAACAGGGGTTAGGGGGGAGAGAGACAGACAGAACAGGGGTTAGGGGGGGAGAGAGACAGAACAGGGGTTAGGGGGGAGAGACAGACAGAACAGGGGTTAGGGGGGAGAGACAGAACAGGGGTTAGGGGGGAGAGACAGAACAGGGGTTAGGGGGGAGAGACAGAACAGGGGTTAGGGGGGAGAGACAGAACAGGGGTTAGGGGGGAGAGAGACAGAACAGGGGTTAGGGGGGAGAGACAGACAGAACAGGGGTTAGGGGGGAGAGACAGAACAGGGGTTAGGGGGGAGAGACAGAACAGGGGTTAGGGGGGGGAGAGACAGAACAGGGGTTAGGGGGGAGAGACAGAACAGGGGTTAGGGGGGAGAGAGACAGACAGAACAGGGGGAGGGGAGAGAGAGACAGACAGAACAGGGGTTAGGGGGGAGAGACAGAACAGGGGGAGGGGAGAGAGAGACAGACAGAACAGGGGCAGGGGGGAGAGACAGTACAGGGGGAGGGCGAGAGAGAGAACAGGGGGAGGGGGGAGAGAGAACAGGGGAGGGGTGGGAGAGAGACAGACAGAAAAGGGGCAGGGGGTAGAGACAGAACTGGGGGAGAGAGAGAGACAGAACAGGGGACGGGGGGTGGGAGAGAGACAGAACAGGGAACGGGGGGGGGAGAGACAGAACAGGGGATGGGGGGGGAGAGAGACAGAACAGGGGACGGGGGGGGGGAGAGACAGAACAGGGGACAGGGGGGGAGAGAGACAGAACAGGGGACGGGGGGAGAGAGACAGAACAGGGGACGGGGGGAGAGAGACAGAATAGGGGACGGGGAAAGAGACAGAACAGAGGGAGAGAGAGAGAGACAGACATGGCAAGGAAGAGGAAAGGGACAAACATGGGAAGGGAGAGAGACACAAACATAGGGGGGTGAAAGAGACGGGGGGGCGGTGCCACGTGGGAAGCCCGCACAGGGCGCCGGAACACTTAAGGCCGGCCCTGTCCGGAGCATTGCCATGGCAACGACCGGATCTCGCGAGAGTGAACTCTAGCCCGCAGGCTAGAGTTCACTCACCACGAGGACCACCAGGGAACCCCGCCTCCCAGTATAAAGGTAAGAAGGGAGTGATGGGTGTGAGAGTGCTGTGTGTGATGGGTGTGAGAGTGCTGTATAAATGTTAGAATGGATTGTGTGTGTGGGGGGGGGGGGGGGGGTGTAATTAAACAAATAAAATAACAGGCATTATGTCCCCCCCAGACATAATGCCTGTTATTTTATTTGTTTAATTACCCCCCCCCCCACACACACACACACAATCCATTCTAACATTTATACAGCACTCTCACACCCATCACACACAGCACTCTCACACCCATCACACACAGCACTCTCACACAGAGCACTCTCACACCCATCACACACAGTATTCTCACACCCATCACACACAGCATTCTCACACCCATCACTCTCACACCCATCACTCTCACACCCATCACACACAGCATTCTCACACCCATCACACACAGCACTCTCACACCCATCACACACAGCACTCTCACACCCATCACACACAGCACTCTTACACCCATCACACACAGCATTCTCACACCCATCACACACAGCACTCTAACACCCATCACACACAGCACTCTTACACCCATCACACACAGCACTCTCACACCCATCACACACAGCACTCTTACACCCATCACACACAGCACTCTCACACCCATCACACACACAGCATTCTCACACACAGCACTCTCACACACATCATAGACAGCACTCTTGCACTCTCACACACATCATACACAGCACTCACACACCGCCCCCCTCATCACACCGCCCCCCTCATCACACCGCACCCCTCACACACACATACTGCACCCCTCACATACACACAGAACCCCCCAACACACTGCACAACAGACATACACAATACTTCCTTATATATATATATATATATATATATATATACACACACACACACACAGCACCCCTCACACACATACTGCACCCCTAAACACATTACATTCCAGACACACACTAGATCCCTTACCCAACTCTGGATCATCTACACACATACACACGCTAGATCCCTATATACACTCTGAAACCGTTATAAACACACACTCACTAGATCTCCTATACACATTCTGGGTCCTTCAAACACACACTAGACTCATATATATATATATGTGTATATATACACACACTAGATTCTTTGTAAGCAAACACATACTACACCCCTAAACACACACTACATCTATATATACACACACACACACACACTATAGCCTGTATTCACACACTGGCTATATCCCCTATACACACATTCTCTACAGCCCCTAGCCACGACCTTATTACACAATACCACACCACAATCAGCTCACTCTACTCACACGCAATCCCACAAGCAGGCTCCAAACACATGCTCAATACTCTTTCCTGGCATTTTTGTCTCTTGGTATCCATTTATAGAGACACCAGAGACAAGTTGCAAGGAAACACAGTGCAAGCATGTTATTAAATTTGCTTGCACTGTGTAGAACAAATACAGGGCTTTTTTCTCATGCTAGAGCTCTTCAGCAGAGCTCTGCGCATGGTCTGCCCTGGAAGAGCATTGAACCAACATGCTCACTTTGAGAGGGAGCGTGATTCTCATTGGTGATGACAAAACACACCCCCTCTGCCCCGCCCCCTTCTTAGTGGGCCGCTGTGATAAAAAAATGCCCGGGCCGAATTTTTCTCCCAGTCCGGCCCTGACGAAACCATACAAAAGGGGCTTTATAGTCCACTTTTAGGATTTCTCTAAAACTAATACTGGCTCAAGTGGTCTATACATCTTCAGCATTTATCAATCGATACTATTTTAAAAGCAAATGAAACACTCTGCCTCACGATTAAATCGACCATGCATGTTTTTAAAAATAGTCCATAGAGCCTATATGTCCCCAGCATGTCTAAAAATCACTAATATAGCACAAAATGATTCCTGTTGTAAATGCAACCAGACAGGAGCAGACTTTCTTCACTGTATATGGCAGGGGTGTCCAAGTTTGTTTTGCAGTGAGCCACTTCACTGTAAAATGTATTTGTGCGTGGGCCACATTCATGTTTTATTGAAAGAAAATGTATTTACATTATATAGAACAGAGAAGGGGGATAAAACAGAGATGGGGGAATGGAAGAGGGGGAGAGAACAGAGATGGGGTAGGAGGGGAAGAGAACAGAGGAGGGGGAGGAGCAGTCGAGGACAGATGGGGAGGAGGGGTCGAGGACAGATGGGGGAGAGAACAGAGATGTGGGGGAGAGAGGATAGATACGGGATACGGGATGAGGGGGGCACCAAAAAGCACTTTCGCCTGTCTATCAAAAAATCCTTCCACCGGCCCTGCCCACACCCACACACACTGCGCCACACTTCCACCCACACTCACTCCCACACACTCACACTCGTACTTCCACACACACACTTCCACACACTCCCACTTCCACACACTCTCACTCACACTGCGTCACACTTCCACCCACACTCACTCACACTTCCACACTCACCCACACTCACACTCCCATTCACTCACACTTGCACTTCCACACACTCACACTTACAAACACACACTTACACAGAAGAAAGAAAAAAAACACGTTATTTTGTTTGTTCCCCCTCCCTGCTCGCTTACCTTTTATCTGCAGTTAGGGTTATTGTTCCCTCCGCCTGCCTCCTATTTTCCATCTGCGCACCGGGATGTCACGGACACCCTGTGCTTCAACAGGGTCAGAGTGTGAGGGGTCGGAGTGAGGGGAGAAAGCTCTGCCTATCACAATCTGACCCTGTTGGAGCACCTGGTGTCAGTGACATACTGATGCACACTTTGTTGGAGAGGCTCAGAGGTGCGGCTACCGCTGCCACTCTCAAGCGGGCCGCACCTCTCTGGCCGGCGGGCCGCATGTTAGACGCACGTGGTATATGGCAATGTAAGGTGATATGTCAGTTTCAGAATGTTGTCCAGGGCTATGTGGAAAAAACATTTGCCATTAGTTTGGTCAACACCCTAGAATTCACCCTCTTTGGGTATTCTATCTTACCCATCAAACACGCCCGCTTTAAAAGAATCATCTCCGCTGTAACTAACAAAACCATTTTACAATTCTGGATAAGCAGGGATAAGCCATCCATAACAATCTTCAAAGAAAAACTTTTATATCTTTTGTATGATTTGGCTCAACACCCAACAAAATAAAACTGGAGGAATAGAACATTTTTTTAAAGTTTGGAGCTTATACATCAGCTCACTGTCTCTGGACCTAAAAAGAAAAATTAAACAAGCCTTTCAAACCTCACCTTGGTACAAATTTTAAAAAGCCAAGCTCCAACCTGTATACCATTACAACATACCGGAATACCATTTGTTTGTCTGCACTATTGTACATAATACCTTGTAAAATATTACGTGATGTTTTGTCTAATATCTTTTTTTTGTTATAAATAATTTTATTCTTTTTGGATCATTTTTTGTCTAATATCTGATATGTTATAGTGTAAATGATATATATATATATATATATATATATATATATATATATATATATATATATATAATACAAACCCACCTTTCAAATATTATATACATAATAAATAAAACAGCAATCAAGATTAAAAAATAAAATATGAAGCCTGAGTCTGGGGATCTTACAAGTCATGGATACTCCCAAAACGACCACATCCTTAGAAACTGTATCCAGTTGTAAGTTAATTGATAAGTTAAAATAGAGATTATTGACGCTTACAAAACCTGTATATGTCTAGTAAACATGTCATGTCATCCAATATACTATCTCTTGCTATATATAAACATTATAAGATAATAAAGCGTTTATACATGTTAAACATAATTAAACACATTAATTGCTAGATCTTAAGTAGTAAATGTTAGATATCTATATGATTGTTGCCAAAGATCGACATGTCATGTAATTTTGTGTAATTTCTTGTTTTACACAGATTGTATTAATTACCGTAATATATAAAATTTAAAAATTTAAAAAAATTAAAAATGCGAATTATACAGAATGCCTGCATCAAATCACAGTGGAAAAAAGCCTGTGCACTATATAAGCAGTAATCTTCATCTTGCACCAAAGTGAGTATGGGAACTAGACTGTCCCTTTAAGGATCTGAAAATGACCGTGTTTGTTCCAGACTCTTTACTTTTTAGTTTCCCCTTCTAGCTATTATTTTTTATTTTCCGTCATCTAGTCTTTTCACATGCTCCACATACGTCCAAATATTTCCCCATGTTGAATCGGAACACCAGGAGGCGGAGCTTGGAAGGTCTAGTGTCAGTGGCAGACATCTCCCAAATCATACAGTCCTGCACAAAGAGGGACAATGCAGTCAGATGCTAAGTACCACCTCAGAGGCTCCCGAGTGCCAGAAGCATACCACCCAAAATTTCCCCTAGCAAATCAGGATGCTGGGAGTGGAGCTTGGGAGGTCAAACTGACAGCGGTACCATGCATGCATGGTAGTGCTGTGTCACTCATCCTGAACTTGAAGCTGGACACGATGAACCCAGCAGCACTATTGTGAATTTTTACAATACTGCGCATGCACAGTAGGCAGTGCCCAGTGTCCCAGATGCCGGAGAATGAGATCAGGACCCAGAAATTGCGGTGCTGAATCCTGCTGTCCCACTGAGCTCTTCCTGTATGAATTGCAGGGAATTGATAAGGGAATTGCAAACTCCCTTTTCACTTGTGCTCCTAGTGGAGAAGCACCAGTGAAAATATGACTGGCCAGAGTATGAACATAAACTGGCATGTACTTTTTAAGGTACGTCAGTTTATTCTCTGACTAGCAGCCATGATGCTTCTCCTTGCATCAGACATGCGACTGCGCCAACAGACCTCCGTTTTCCCATTCCACCAACAGACGGGACACCAACTAGGTCGAACCAACAAAGCAAAAGTTAAAAAACGCAGTTTAGTTCCACTTTAAGCCCAAAGTAGCCATGTTGGAAAAAAATACTCCCATTCAGCTATACTTCAAACTCTGCTGTTTTGGCCTTAGTTTTGCAGTTCCCTTCTCAATTCCCAACAATTCACTCTTTCATGAATAAAACCCTAAGTGTTCCTGAATAAAACGGCAATGTAATCACTTTGAAAGGTTTACTCCAAACCTCTGCCCCCGGCGAATTAGAATGCCATGGGACGAAGCTTTGGAGGTTGAGTGTCAGCGCTACTGCTGTCACTCAAACTGATAGTGGTACTGTGCATGCAAGCTGTCACTCAATTTGGTTTCTTAGACAGTGCTACTGTCTAAGAAACCAGAGAATGAGTACATTACTGCAGGATTGCACTCCCGAATCCTGTGGAACTCTACCTGTGTCCAAAAAGCAGGAATGTTGGGAGGTATGGGTTTGTGTGTCATACATCACAGTTGCAAGATGAATGAACACATAGATTTGGGTCGGTTTTCAGACGGATTTACTGCCTTAGTTATGTTTAGTCAATGAGTAAGCACTAAGTTGAGGCGCAAAGCTAGCAAGACTTTTTATGTGTCACCGGGGATTTGTTTTTTGTTTGTTTGTGCCAATAAATTTAAAAGGATTGTTTTTGAACCTTCTTGGACTTGTTATTGTGGAGTTGACCTTTATCTATATCTTTGTGACTGGGACGTAGCCCCTGTTACCAATCAGAGCTATTGCTTGTGTTTTCAATGTTTTATGTAGTCACTATATTTGTTTCCATTCTCATGTATGACTTTGTGGTTTTATTCCTGCCACACATTAATATATTATCATTCCAGGGCCCACATAACAATGAAAGGGTTAAGGGTTGTGTCTGAAATCCAGCTGTAGCTTATTTAAGGGAGTGAGGTGCAGGCCTGCCCTGTCTAAAGGTAGCTGTGAGTTGTCATGGAGGGAATTGGATAGTTGTCTTGATTCTCCTCAAAGGAATGGCTCTGTCCAAAGCACTGTTTGTGTGCTTGTATTACACCATCTGGCTCTTCTCCTTCTCTGTAGGAGATTCTGGCCCTGTGTATAACACACAGGCTTACAATCTGCTCTCTCCACTGCTGAAGGAACTGTCAGAAAGGCCAGAGTGGAAGGAAGAAACACCAGCACCCCAATCAGTAGCCATCAAGTACATGAAGAGGCTATACAAGATGTCTGCCACCAAGGAGGGTGTACCAAAGGTTCACAAGAGCCCAGAGTATAACACTGTGCGGCTGTTCACTCCAAAGACTGAATGCAAACCAACAGGCAGGATAGAGACAAAAGGTGAGTATGAGATCACAGCTACACTCCTTTCTGTTTGCTGCCACAATTTGACACATTACATAGTGTTTGGTCTTTATATTGTAAGAAACTGCAAATATCATTTTCTGTATGCTATTTCTGTTTCTATTTTATGCAAAATGTTTTTTTATTGTTTCACATTGATAGTAATTCTACAGTGGCCACTAAATTCGGGGACATTCAGTAAGAAGCACTTGGAGAGAGGGAGGTGGGACTGTTTCTATAGCAACACAAATCTCATTAGGCTTTATTTGCAATTTCTATTTATTTACTTTATATTACATGGTATGTGTGGTATATATGTTTTTAAAAAGCTAGGTGGCACCTTATCTGCTGATCCAGAGCACTTACTGGAACAAGTAATCTCAGGCGTAACAGCACTGTATTTATTCTAAAATCGCTGGCTGGGGAGATCAAAATGTTTACACATTGCATTCCTGGGTGTCAGTGGGGGGGGGGGAGGGGGCTAAGTCCTGGGTGTCAGTGGGGGGTGGGGGTTCAGTTAAGTTGTGGGGGGAGGGGGGGGTGTTAAGTCCTGGGTGTCAATCAGGGGTTGGCCAATGTCCCGGGTGACAATCTGGGGTGGGGCATGTCCTGGGCGGGCCGTGTGGGTGCTGGGGCATGTCCTGGACGTCCCGTGCGGGTGCTGGGGCATGTCCTGGGCAGGCTGTGCGGGTGCTGGGGCATGCCCTTGGTGTGCAGTGTGGGTGTTATGGGGGGGGGGGGGGGGGGTTGTTGGTAAGTCTTGTGTGTTAATGTGGGTAATGGGGTAAGTGCTGGGGAAGTCGTGGTGTACCATGTGAGTGATGTCCAGAGTGTGCAGTGTGGGTGCTGGGGTATGTCCTGGGTGGGCAGTGTGGGTGCTGGGGTATGTCCTGGGTGGGCAGTGTGGGTGCTGGGGTATGTCCAGAGTGTGCAGCGTGGGTGCTGGGGTATGTCCTGGGTGGGCAGCGTGGGTGCTGGGGTATGTCCTGGGTGGGCAGCGTGGGTGCTGGGGTATGTCCTGGGTGGGCAGCGTGGGTGCTGGGGTATGTCCTGGGTGGGCAGCGTGGGTGCTGGGATATGTCCTGGGTGGGCAGCGTGGGTGCTGGGCTATGTGGTGGGGGTGTGCTGTGTGGGTTCTGGAGAATATCCTATAGATTTTTTTAAATATTCATTTTATCCACCTTTTCAGCATGGTAGAATTTAAATAAAAAAGGTGGATAAATAGAACCATTTATTGGGGACAGGAAGTAGGGGGAACCTGAATTTAGGCAGTAAAAAGACTTAAATACACCACTGGTCATAACCTGGGGGAGTTGAAGGTTTCCAGTAACTAGCCTGAAATTCAAATAATGCTTTATCATCTTATCATCTTTATAATTCCCTCTCCCTGATGTAAACTGCTGAAAGCATTCCTCACCATATAGCCAGATTTGCCATTGCTCCTGGCGGGATGGTTCCACCTACAGTGCCTAAGATTGTTTTCAGGACTGTATCATGTATAAGTAAAAACACTGTTTCACGTTTTCCTCAATACTTCCCAGCTCCTAAAAATGTAATGTCACTTTTAATGCTAGTAGTTACTGCTGTTGTTGTAGCAAGTCTTTTTATTCTACCTATCAGAGGGCCTCCTTCTGGTGTCACATCACCCCATATGAAGTGGTCTGAAACCACATGCCCTACATTTAAATCACTTGGATAATAATTGCACTTTCTTAGAGTGAAGCATGAAATCTGCATAGGGAGATGGCCTGCCTCCTGTGCGCTGCCTCACGGATGTCACTGAATTTCCTTATAGCCAAGAATTTTTAATAAAACCAGTCCATTAGCTCAGTTGGTATATGCTCCATCTGTACCTGTTTAAATGTCAGGGTCAAAGGTTTGATTCCTGGCAGGGCCTTCCTTCTGACGTCAATGAAATGACTACTGTTTATTTGGGTAACCCAATCAGAGAGTGTGTGTTAAAGTGCTCAGTCACTGCCATCTAAAATCTAGTTATTACTGGTGTTAATTTAATCCCATAATACTATAGTGCAAGAGTCTGGCAAGGGAGTATGGGAGATGTCGTCTACCAACATCTTCCCTGCCCTAGAGGAAGTGTTAACATGTATGTTCTTACAAGAGATGTTATATATATTTTTTTTAATAAAACATTTCTTTTGTTGTTTCTCCTCTACAGAAATCCAACAGTCATTAGACTTGACTTTCAGCGTGGGTCGTGTCTCTGCTTTGGAACATCATCTCCGGTCCATATTGCTTTACTCTATTAGAAAACCATTTTCATCTTCCAACATTACCTGTACCTGTAGCTTGGAGCTATTAGAACATGATGTCACAAGTCCAGTTTGTCCTCTTGCTCCACAAGTTTTCGAATTCCAGCTGCGTAACAGACATAGGTGGGTTGAGATTGACGTGACCTCTTTCCTTCAACCCTTTATTTCCTATAATAAACAAAAAATTCACCTGGCCCTCAACCTTACTTGTTTGCACAATAACAAGCACTACGTTTCAACAATGGAGAACCCATTTAAAATTTCAAGGTCTCCACCATGCCTGCTCTTATACCTAAATGACACCAGCCATAAAGCCTACCACAGGAAAACACAGTTTGGTGTGGTAGAACCTAGTCTTTTATATGAAAGGGGAGGAATCATCTCAAACTTCCTTGATGATCTGGGGGGCAGTCTAAAGTTGAGACAAAATTCTCGCCATCGGAGAGATCAAGACGATGAGACAGAAGAGCACCAAACAGCTATATCCCACACGTATAACTTCAGCGAGTACATTAAACAATTTGTGTATCACCAACATGAGTGTGAACTTCACCAGTACAGAATACGCTTCAGCCAGCTCAACTGGGACAAGTGGATACTAGCACCCCATCATTATAGCCCTGACTACTGCAAGGGAGATTGCCCAAGGCTTGTAGGCCACAGATATGGGTCCCCAGTTCACACTATGGTACAAAATATAATCCATGAAAAACTGGATGACACTATTCCCCGACCATCATGCGTCCCTTCTGAATACCGACCAATGAGTGTCTTGACCATTGAACCTGATAACTCCATTGCTTACAAAGAGTATCAAGACATGATTGCCACCAAGTGCACCTGCCGCTAGGCCTCAGCAAAGCAACAGTGCTTACTTATTTCTGTCCACATTAAACTGAACATTGAAAAATATACAGCAATGATTTGGATTAACAGGAGTACAGGCATTGTGCGCGCTGATATGGGACACTTCTGTTTTTGAAACTAGAAACCTTTTTCTTAAGCCTCGGCTGTGATATTGGAAAAAATACTGTTGTCATCCAATTTTCGAAATGATAGGGTGTCTTATACTTTTTTCATTTCACAGTCTGTTGAGGCGTTTTTGACCATTTTTTCCAATTAATGGAATTTAGTATGTAGTATACATTTCATATAGGTAAAGGGGATTATCACTGTGAAGAAAATAGAGCTCTTTGCTGCGGTCTAGTTAAACACTGCTTTTCAAAAAGTATCTAACCAAATGAATGCACAAAGGGTTTAAGGAAACCTATCACTTGTTTTCTCACTTAAAGGATATTTTAATGCTGCAATATTGCCTTTTTTAATATCCAAGGGTCTCTAGATGCCAAGAAGGAGGTTTTAAGATTGCTTAAAATACTGACAATCGCGTAGCATTTTTAAAACGCATTTTTTTTTTTTTTTTACAGAACAGGTAAAATGGTTGTCCCACGGACAACTTCCCTCCTTCAGTCGTGGTGTCTGAGAACAAAGTTGTCTGAAGTGTTAGGACAACCTCCTTTATACATCGCCGAATAGTTCTTTAATGACACTAATCCTTTGAGTGCCAAAGTGGTGCACCAAATCTTATGCGCCTTTCTGACAGTTCAAGGCTTAAAACTGCCATTTTGGAAATGGTTTTTTTCCTTAATGTGCAACACACATCTATACACAATTTTGGTTCTTTCCCCGAGATTTGTGTACTTCTGAGGTAAAAATAAAAACTATCATACATTCTTGTTTTTACAAAACCTCCTTTTTGGACATCAACTGAAAACTAGCAGAATTAGCTATATATATTCTAATGCATGCCAAAATAAAAAGTCCATACTGGTGATTTCCTGACCATACATGCATCTTCGGTACAGAGTCATTTAAAAAAAGAAAACTAATAGTTTTCAATGAGAAAAAAAAAAAAAAAACTGTCACTAACAAAGTTTTTGCTTTGAAATTAAGGTCCATCAAATTTCTTTTGTGACTCTTAATACGTGATGCCATTTTGTGTAACTTTTTTTTCAAGCCAGTCTTAAGGAGAGTGTCACCCAGACAGTGTTTATACTGTGACTGTAGAGAAAAAAATATTTATAAAATGTGGCTGCAGAAATGCTAGCAATTGTATAAACTTAGATAAAAAAATGTGTTCAATGTTTCTGTGGTGTCTTCTGTTTGAGAACTTGTGGCTTGATGTTCAAATGACACCTTTCCCTTAGAAAATCTCTTTGCATATGAAGCCAGAGGTGATGATCATAACAGGAGTCACCACAGGCACAGATTTTTCTTGATCATTTTATTCTCTACTTTCACAGTATAAAAAACTGTTTAGGGGACATGTGCTCCAACCAGAGATTACAAATGGGTGCCTAATAGCTTTCTCATGGGTTTACTGGAAGCCCATGATCTTTACCGTTTGTAAATGAGCAGTGCATTACTTGCCCATCATTGACAATCTGGTATAAAAATGGCAAGCTTGGTTTCTGTTAGGCTTCATTTTCTTTCTTTCTTTCTTTGCGCTGCGATTTAAAAGAGAAATGCTTCATCTCATAAAATGTCTTTACATGTGAAATGTAAGTGTGTGGCTACAAGTGAATGTTTCCTCTAATTATTTCCTTCCCTCTAAGAGCAGTCAGACTGTTATTGGAATGTCCGACTAATGTGACTTGTGACATAAAATGGATGACTGCTCAAAACTAACAAACCGGTATGGATGTTACAATGTATAGAATTGTCCTGCCAGGTCAAAAGAATGTTAGATTTCACTGTAAATGTGATTAAAAGGAAAAATGCAAACATGTCTCTGTCTTCTTTAATATGTGTACCTTTTATATTTGTAGGAGGGTTTGCTGTGTGCTTCATGAGTATTTTGTCCGGTATTTTGGCTTGGGGCCCATGTTGTCTATGGAGGCAGTAGCATGGCCATTTAAAAAAAAAAAATTGTGTGTAGAAAAGATGGCAACCCTAGTCATGAGGGAGCAGAGAAGATTTCCCATGGGCAACTTTCCCACCATTTACAAAAAACTCTAACCACATGTTTTGCTAACACTGGTTTCTACTGCAGTTCGCACAGATCTGAGGTGTTTATCTTGTATCTGAAGTATATTTTTACAAATGGAGGCTGTTCCTTCAGCATTTGATGGTAATATTCATATTTACCAATTATAGTAGAGTTAAAGAGGTGGATTAGGCCTAAGTGCGGGGAATTCGGATTGTTACACACACTTTGTTTGAACTGGCCTGTAGTGTAAAAGTCAACCATGCGTGTCCCATTGGGGTTGAAAAGCTTGTGCTTTTCAACACAATTGTGTCACAATCCATTCATAACAGGGCAATTATGTGAGGTTATAGGCACATATACCCATTGTAGATTTTTATTAATTTCTATTGACACAATATGGGCCAGTGGTACCATTCCAATGATGTCACCCAAGCCTAAAGCAAATTTAAAGGGGACATGCCTACCAGACCCCCAAAGGGCTATATTTGTCATCTTTGGTTAACTAAGCATCATGAAACCTAAACCTAAAAATCCCATTCTTACAGACAGTAGTCAGTCCTTTTTCTGGATGGGGTCCCCCTCTTTATCAATCTTCAGTTTCTATAGAGCAGGTGAGTGCTCCAACATGCAACTTGTTTGATAGCAAGGTGCAGCTCAACTGACACCTCCCCATAAGCCCTACAAATGTGTAGTTTTATCTTAATAAAGTTAATTTTACACTTGTATTGAACTTCTTTTCTCTTACTGCTAAGTCACAAGCTATTTTTCCATCATTACTGTTAATAACAAATGGTTATTGAAATACACACATGCATTTCTAATTATACAGTCTACTTCAGAATTAATTTGGACGCCCCTGCTATAGTGCTTAAAGGTATTATCTTAACATTAGGGTTTTTTTTAATCAAGATTTGTCATAGATAAAATATACGTATAAGTGTAAATATCAAATGGTACATTGATAGGTTATTCAAAACATGGGAGATCATCATACAGGACTCAATTTTCATATATAATTGCTAGATTCGCAAAGGGTTACCAAGTAAGACATTAATATTCATGGAAATAACAGGAAAAACAAAGATTGGCACAAAGAGCTTATGTTATTTACTCCAAAAAGAAAAATGAGTAGAAGATTATCTGTCTAGAGGGTAGAAGTCGTTTATATCAAAACTGTACTTTGGCACCATTATAAAAAGAGAAGAAAAAAAGCATGAAATAGTGGGCCATGATCAGTCTACTTAACTTTTAACCAACTTTTTTTTATCAAGAGAAGCACACGTTCTTTCTATCCGCTGTAGGATAAAATGCGTCTAGGGGCAATGTGCTACATTTATTAAAATACAGAAAGAAAAGAAAAAAAACACTAAAGAGAGAAAAAAGAAAAATATGAAAAGCGAATAATAACCAATGTATAAAACTAAAAGAGAACAAAAGATTGAACCATAAAATCTTGGAGTGGAGAAGGGGAGTGAAAAGGGGAAGGCTACCCAAGAGTGGGATCGCCGACAATAATCAGTGTATTGCCAAAAAAAAAAAAGCTGGGTTATTAACCACTAAAGAGTGGTACTGGATTACCTGGTCACAAGATATGGCGAGGACACCCTGGGGGCAGGGGGTGATGCTGGATTCGGGCAGACATCAAACATATACAGTGCCTTGCAAACGTATTCACCCCCCTTGGAATTTTTTGTGTTTTGTTGCCTCACAACCTGGAATTAACAGTCTAAATATGCTTGTTACTCACAATTAACAGGTTTGTAACCTTTACTGACACAGGGCTGGTGCCAGAGGGGGAAAAAAATACAAAAGGATTTTAAAGTGTTTCAAACATGCAAATAGCAAAATTCTTCCAAATCATAACTATATCTGCAACTGTCCCGCTTTAGGAGTCATGTCCCTCTGTCCCACCGTGCTCTACCTCTGTCCTGCTTTTTGGGGCAGAGGTAGAGCTCATTCCTGATCATGTTCTGCGGTGTCCCAGACACCAGAGAATGCTGACTGGGCATGCACAGCATTGTGCGCATGCGCAGTAGTGATCCTGGCTTCAGAAGCCAGGATCAAAAGTGGGTGACAGTGTTACTGCACATGAGTGGTAGCACTGACACCCCCCTCCCCAGACTCCTTCTCCCGGTGTCCCGCCCCCTCCCCAGACTCTGTCCCTTGGTGTCCCAATTCGCCCGGGGGGCAAAAGTTGGGAGGTACGTATCAGTGTGTGCATATAGATATATTGCATAGGAGGCTTACAAAGCACACGTGCTGATATTTCCCCCCCAGGTGTACAGCTAACGTGTGCTCCCCTCTGGAATTTCGAATTCAAGTGTGTCCAGGGGGAACCAAATAAAGACCACACACACACGCCCACACTGGTGCTTCTAATATAGATGCATAAGTGAAAAATGTATTGGCTCTAGTACAATGATGGCTAACGTTGACACTGCAGGTGTTTGGGGGACTACATATCCCCTGATGCTTTGACAGCCATAAATATTAAATAGCTTTATGAGCAGGGCCGCCATCATGGGGGGCGGGCGATACACACGTCCCGGGCCCGCTCAGGCCCCGGCCCTTTAAAATTTTTAAAAATTGTGGTCAAACGGGGCAGCTGCCCAGGGTCCATTCATTCACACAGAGACAGCCACAATCAGGCAGCAGCAGGCAGATGGACCCGGCTTCTAGTCACAGCCGCCGGAAATGACGTCATGTCATATCCGGTGGCAGTATTTCCTGCACGCATTGTGCGTACAGGAAGAAACCCTGCGGAAGGAGATGGCCGACTAGCAGCATCCAGGTAAGTACTGGGGAAGGGGGGAGGAGGGGGGATTGTGGGCTATTAATGGACAAATTATCAGTGGGCTATTAATGGACAAATTATCAGTGGGCTATTAATAGATAAACTATCGAGAGGGGGGGGCCAGAATTTTTTTCAGTAAGGGGCCCTGAAATTTCTGATGGCAGCCCTGTTTATTGGATGTGTAGTTTAACATCTGTAGTGCCAAGGTTAGCCATCACTGCTCTAGAAAATTAATTTACTTTTCGCTCTGGTCGAATTGGCAACAGAGTGCGTTACACTGATGCCGAGTTTGGAGGGGCCGTCGGTCTCCCGGATTTATTTCTGGGGTTTGTGTACTCTCTGTTCGGAGCACACAAACTCACGACATGCTCAGTGTGGCTCCGTGATAGGTGTGCAGCGCACACCTAGCACATATTGAGCATCTGCGTCTGGTTCAGACACCTCTCCTGAGAGCTCAGCATAAGCTGCAGCAACCTGCTTGCACCAGATGAGAATCCCATAATGGGTGTGTATATAATGGATGGTGATAAAGGGTTAATTCTCTGAAACCGCCTATGTCTGCAAATACAGGGAGCAATTTTCTAAAACTGCCTGTCTGCTAAGATGGAATCTTAGCAAATCTCAAAAACTACCTGTGTAATTTAGGGGTCAATTCTCTGAAACTGCAAATGTCTACTAATACGGGGCTCAATTGCCTAAAACTGCCCTTCTGCCAATATCATGGTCAGTTCTCTAAACCTGCCTGTCTGCTAATATGTGGTTTCATTCTCTAAAACTGCCTGTCTGCTAATACAGGGTGTCAATTGTATAAAACGGCTCATCTGCTAATATGTGGGGATCAAGTCTCTAAAACCGCCTGTCTGCTAATACAGGGGTTAATTCTCTCTGTGTGTATTTTTTAATATTTGTTTTAGATAACTAAATCTGAAATCTACATGGTTCCCAAGGCTTCCTAATATTTTAATTATATAAAATGTGTCCCTGAATGGCAGAAATAATATGGACATTGGACATGGATCGAAAATCATTGCTATTACATATGTAATCTTCCCTCCAATTCCATGTAAACATATCTCTCAATGCACGGTATTACCCATCGCCAGTCACTAGGTGGCGATCACCCCAATTGTTCACAGAACCTTCAAGTCTCTTCCCTTCTGCCCCGGAAAAGGAAGCGTGTAGCGGAAGCGGTGCAGTGACCTGTCCTTGGTAAAGAGAGACCGAGTTGTAGGAACAAGGTGAGAACGCAGTGGGTCTGTCATTTTTATATGTATTTATACGAGGATTGGGCTATACTAGGGTTTTATTGAACGTTATTAAGCTGGATTTGTTTAATCATAGCTTTTCGATTAGTGATTGCTCACTGCTGTACAAGTTGATTCGTCATGTAATCTATCGTGGTTTATTGGCCGTAAATCATGGTAAATGTAGATAGTGTTCCCACTTTGTCCATTTTGACATGCTCCCCTGCATTATGATAGTCATTTGTGACTAGAAGGAATAAAATTAATGTTGTTCTTCCTTCTGGACACATATAACAGATCTTATATTACTCATTGGGCAGTGCTATTAAATGTATAACAGAGGTAAGATGTCTTGAAGGTTATAGAGAATCATGGGATGTGTATTTCCCCCAAGCATCTGCAGGGCCAAGGTTAACCATCAATGCCATAGCATAACTAACTTGCCAGACTGGTGCCAACAATGGCTCTATCTTGAATCTTGTCACCATTGAAAAAGTAAAGGGAATGCCTCAATTCACTTTCCAAGTGCATGACATGTCAGGGGTATTCTGCGCCCTGGCATTTTCATGGAGCAAAAAAGGCTTTTCTGTTTGAAATGCATCTCTTAGTGCAAAAATCGTGAGGAAGTTAGTCATGTAACCTGAATTTTATATTCTATTTTGCACGACAATTTCTATAATTTACTACACATTTTGGATCAAGAGAAGTGCCTTTACCATTCTTTGTCCTGTATTTTGCTCTCTGCTCATTTCATGGAGCATGGTCCTCAATTCCAAGAAGCCGTTTCAATGTGAAATGCTTTACAGAGAACTAGGTGACCTTACTATCCCACCTCTTCGGTCTTTTTAAGGGTGCTACAATATTTAGTATCCAATCATTAATTATATAGATTTACATTATCTGAACCTTTTTAAAATATTTTGGGTTGTATGTGTGTTTGAAAGTAGTTTGCAAAAATTATATTATTTAAAAAAATAAATGTCATCTCATTTGGTTGTTCAAGCGATAAGTGAAATTGTGCCAGTGACATTTTGTATACTGAAATTGCTAAATATTTACAAAGTTGATAGATCTGTCATAATATCATTTGATGCAGTAACAGAACAAACGGATGAGGACAGGAAATAGGCTGCCAAAAGCAGGGTCACAAACTGTACTGATGAAATAGTGAGGAATTCACTCCAAACAAACCTTGGTTATTGCATATTAAAGCTTAAACTGATTTTTTTTTTTCTCCTAAATTGCTGAAATATCATCTTTTCAGGTCAGGGATTTTGCATCTATCATCCAAGGTTTTGAGCGGTCACTAACACTCCAGAGCCAATCACAAGGCTCCTGCATAGATGCTTGGAGACCCTTGGGCAAATTAGATGGACCGAATGGTTCTTATCTGCCGACACATTGTATGTTTCTAATTCATATACACACCATGTCACAGAATTATACATATCTATTGGATGTCCCTATTGATATGGGTCAAGCTGCTGATTTGTGAGCTGCTCAGTTTGCTTTACACACATGCCCACTGGGGTAATTACATCACTGTTATATTCAGAGAGCCTTATTATAAATGTGTATTCCACGGATGTAATTTAATAAAATATAGACTGGTCTGCAGTATTTATTGTACTGAGTGCAACCCTGCACTATGCATTTTTTTTATAAACCGCCCTGAATAAAACAAACATGTGGAGATGTAGGCCTACAGCAGCTTGACACCCCTGGCCTAGTACATGCCATAATATTCACATAATTGATTTGTTTAAAGATGTTACTGAGTAGAAGTTTTGTCGAATTAATTTCTAAGTTTTCTAATCAACTCTTCATTTCACAGCAACAAGCAACTAAACCATGGGTGTACACTTTGGAGACCTTGCAAAGGTGCGGCATGTCATCTCCTACAGTCTCTCCCCATTTGAACAGCGGGCTTTCCCTAGCTTTGTGTCTAAGGGCATTCCCAATGTGTGGAGGAGGTTCTCTGACCAGTTCCTCTATGTGGCACCACGTAAGTCTCTTCTCATGCATTTGCTGAAACACAGTCGCTGACCTAGACCATTAGACTTATGTTAAAGATGGCCTGGAACACAAATTATGTATAACCTGCTGAGATAATGAAGTATTTAAACAAACATTTATATTTGAAGGAAGAAGCCCTACATGCATATTGTTGTCGTGATCTATTTGTTCACGATAGTGTGAAGAGTCCAGTTTTCGTTACATACCTCAAATTGCTACTATGCTTTTTTAATTAGCAAAGGTGGCTCTTTCAGGATGACCAAGTGACTGATTGAGCTGCCTGTGCTGATAGGACAAAATCATGAAAACCTAGGTTCTTTGGGGGTCTTGAGGACTAAATTTTGGCAACACAGAGGAAATAGGAATTCAAATCAATTGAGAACCAAGTCGTGTATTGGAGCAACGTTTTTATTTATTTTTGAAAGGGTGCAGACAGCGGCTATGGGGATGACCCTATTATTGGCTATCCTAAAAGAATAATTCAAGTAAGACTCCATCCTGAAAACTGGATTAATGCCAATTGCATTTTTAAAAATGCAGTCATTTCATTTTGTCAGTTTTAGGTTAGATTATTTGTGTGTTTACAAGAGCTACTTGTGTGCGTATGCACAAAATAAGGATCGCAATACAACTTGTTCCACATTCATTCACTATTTTTCTTGTGTTTTGTCTGGGCTGTTTTCTTACTGGCTGACTAAGCCATATACGACCACATTAATACAAGTTGAAAATGTAGAAATCATTTGCTATAATTGTGCACTAGAGACCAGAAAGAACCATCTTCTAATGGGTCACATTTGTTGTGGGTAGTTTTAGCTCCAAGGCTGGATGTTGCTCTCTGTAGAATATTCCTAAATCTCCTCCAAGATGGGTGACATCATTGGGGGAGGTGGGGATTGATGTTTCTAACTGTGATAGATATTTGTAGGACATGGAGGGTAGAATTGGTCAGTCATCTATGTATATAAATATAGGTTGTTAGTACACAAATTAGTATTGCTAACATATATAAAATGTAATGTCTTCTGTTTTTCTCTTCTTTCCTCCAGCCTTTATAATCGCATATTTGTCTTACACGTGGGCAAATAAGAAACATAAGGAGCTCAAGAGAAAGGACCCATCTTTGTATGAAAATGACAAATAAAGCCATCGCCGTGCGGAGAGCTCTGGCTTCCTGAGTTTTTTTTTTTTTTTCCTGTGCTTCTTGCATATGGCAGAAAGAAATAGTTCACTTTCCAACCAAATGTGAGACACGTATAAATAAAATGATAATCCAGATTGAGTTTGGTGTGGTTTGCGTCTGCGCGTGCTTGTAGTATTGTTATAATTGCATAGCGAAGTAATAGATGTATAAATCTTCCTCCATTTTCTAAATGGCAAAAAAATGATGGTTTTGATGGCAGTAACCCTCAAATACATGAATGATTATAATGAAACAGTGCTTAACATGTATAGCTTGGAGGAAAGACGTAACAGGGGGGATGTGATAGAAACATTTAAATACATAAAGGGAATCAACAAAGTAAAGGAAGAGAGTATATTTAAAAGAAGAAAAACTACCACAACTAGAGGACATAGTCTTAAATTAGAGGGGCAACGATTTAAAAGTAATATCAGGAAGTATTACTTTACAGAGAGGGTAGTGGATGTATGGAATAGCCTTCCAGCAGAAGTGGTAGAGGTAAACACAGTCAAGGATTTTAAGCATGCGTGGGATAGACACAAGGCTATCCTAGCTATAAGACCGGGAACGGGGGACTAATAAAAGTACTTGAATAAAAAAAATTGGGCAGACTAGATGGACCGAATGGTTCTTATCTGCCGACACATTCTATGTTTCTATGCTTAACAGTGTTTAACTGATGACCGTAACTTGTAACTGTCACTGATTTCTATAGTAACGTAGAAATTTAGTTGGAAAAAAAAAAGTGTTGAGTCCATCAAGTTCAACCCTTTTTCTATCCTTGTTTCTGCTATTACTCCAATATACTTGATAATAGAGCATGCTCCACCTTCCAAGTGGGAAAACAACCAGACAAAAACAAATTGATTAGACAGATACAGGGGACTCACATTTTCAAGTGTGTTCCTTGGAAGGTAAGCGAACAATCATGAAATGCCAATTTGATGTGCTCTGTTTATATAGCACATTTCATATTCCCTTTTATTGTAAGTGGGACTAAATACTGGTAGTAAATCTATATGCAGAGTATATATACAGGTTGTATTTAAACTATCTAAATCAAGGTTCCCTTAAGAGGAGCAAGTTCCCCTCTGTCATCGGTATCTGAGTCCACAGCCTGTGGGGTAAGCAGGCCTTCCTGCTTGTGGTAGTGTAGATCTGCCTTTGATAATGCCTCTGCTACTCACTGAAATTCAAGTGAAGTGGTTTTTCCATCACCTTTACCCCCACCATTACTTAAATGGTTTGGTTTTTATTTTCAAACAAAATGGGTTGGCTCTCCCAGGATCAAAGCTCTTTCCACCAGAACATTATCAACTTCCAAGAGATTTTTTATTTTGGCATCTCCAGATAAAGTTTGCAGAACTGATTTTTGGAACAGTTTACATATTTTCCCAACATTACAGGGTCTGCCACCTGGCTGAGTGAGCGATGTTCTTTGGGGGAAAAAAAGTGTTGAGAACTGTACAAGCCTGCTCTTCCCAGAGTTACTTCTCTCCCTCCCATTTCTTTAAATCTCTAGTTTATGTGCCACCAATAATGGCAGGAAACACACAGATTCTACATACCAAGAATTCTCTGTTCCTGGCCATATCCTGGTGGTACACTTACCTTGCCCCAAATAATTTCAAATGTTGCAGGAATGTTTGTCTACCTGAGTTATTTTGTATGTTTCTACTTTTCTAAGAAAAAGATTTTTTTTTTTTAAATAATAATAATATGAACAATATGTTTCAAACTTGCCTTCATGAGTAACTCCTGCTTGTTTAGTTCTTCTGTACAGTTAAGAGTAGAGCATGTACACAACGTGTTCACTTATAAATCAAGAGCTACACTTGCTGCAAATTAGCTTTGGTGTTGCACAAGTTTCAGTACATCAGTGAAATGGATACTTTGAAATAACCTCTATTTGGCTGATAATTTCTCCAGCCTTGCTAGTTACAAGTATTTTATCATGTGTCTCACACCTAGTGTTTGCTGGACATGGAGAAGGTTGGCCTCAAGTCATTGTGTCAAAGTGTATCTATTGAAGGTGGCATTATCTGTCTGACCATACAAGCATGCTGGATGGGAAGCCTGGGGGAAGGGTTCTTGCCAGCTGCTGGCGTGTATTATTAAGTAACACGGTCTGTAGTCCTATATATGTGTTCACTCTTCCATCAGAGGCTGTTTTCCAGTAGTTAAAGGGACTGTATCACCTAAGCATTGTTTTTACTGTGAATGTAGGGAATAAAAAAATGATTGGAAATGATCTTTAAAGGATGCGTGGCTGATGGGCTATGTGAGCTGACGTGCAGCTAAGTGACTCCCGCTCCATGAGCATAAAATAGCTACATATTTAGGTCAACCAGAAGGTGGGGCCTCCATGGATCAGACTTGTGAGTCCAGCACATCCAACGGATGCTCGATTAGATTGAGGACTGGGGAATTTTGAGGCAAAGTCAACACGTTTAACTTGTTATTTTCCTCAAACCATTCCTGAACAATTTTGTCTTTGTGACAGGGCACATTATCCTTATGAGAGAGGCCAATGCCATCAGGGAATACTGTTTCCCAATGTTTTTACAATGCTTAGGTAGGTGGCACGTGTCAAAGAAGCATTCACATGAATGGCAGGACACACGGTTTTCCAGCAAAACAATGCTCAGAGCATCACACTGCCTCCGCCGTCTTGGCACCTGTCAATGGCCATAATGTTATGGCTGATCGGTGTATATTGTAAAACAATATTTCTATGAATCACTTGCAGGGCAAAAAACAACTACATCTTGAAATATTCACTGCTATATATTTAAGGCTTTTTTTTTTTTTTTTATTCTCTGGTTACCCCATGTCTGCTCTTATATAAAACGAACACCAAAATTATATAATACAGTTATATAATTACAGATGTCATAGGGTCACCACTCTACTCCACAAACTATACCCTACAGTGCCAGATTGCTGCTTCTTATGTAAAACAGCAAGAACATTCATGCATATTTGGTGGATGTGCCCAAATATCCAGCTATTCAGGAAACTAATTAGCAAGATTATTGACTCTGTGACAGATGCCTTTATACTGTGTCCATTACAACACGCTCCCTATACAGAAATACTAAAAATACCTAGCAATCCACTTATGAAATGCAGCAAAAGTACTAATTCTATGAATCTGGAAACAGACACGCACCCCTTCACTGAGACACTGGATTGCCTTGGTTCACGAAATAAGATGACCGAATACTCACAGGCCAAGATAGGGGCCTAGCCCACATCAGACAGTTGTTCCCCTGGTCAGAATATATTGAAAGTTATTGCCTAAAGTTCTTCTAAGATAACTCAGACTAAGTTCCCTTATATTTCAAATGCTGTCTGTACCCCAGGTTACTCCCATTCCCCCTCTCCCCACTTAACATAACCCTTCAGTTAGCAGATATACCTTACCCTCCCTGAACATAATTTGTAATGTGTATCTTGGTCCGAACTGTGAACTTCTATTACCTGGACATTATTCAAGTGTATATACAATGCCTCTGTTTAAACATTATGTGATAATACTGTTATTGCCTCAATTTGCTTGCTAACTCATCTATGCCAAGAAATAGCAATGTAACATGCCCCTTCCATTTTCCTCAATACCTCAGTCAGTCGTGTAATATTTGAAAATCAACAAATAAATATTAAAATAAAAAATATCATATGATAACACACCAATAATGGTGCTGGTGTCACAACAGAGAACCATTTGAAAGCCATTATAATCAGGTAGAAATATCCATCTGTCTGTACGGGTTTTATTCCCCTTTAATTATGTTTAAACTGAGTAACAATAGTCATAGTGCTGCTATGCAAAAAGGATATAAGCATTGTATGTCCTCTTATATGTGCCTGTAAGAATAAGAACTAAAACAAATAAGACCCTACACAAACCCCCATTTGTAAACATAAAACTATATATGTAATCACAAGTGTTGGGGGATATTCCTTGTAGATTTGAATCCAAATGAGATTATATCACACATCCCTGCAGGCTGTATTTATACTATGTAGTCCTAAACTATTTAAAGTACCCATAAATAAAATGCATAATTGTTGTGATTAAGCTAGTTCTTTAGAAAAGTAAGCTTACACCTGTTAGCATCTGTCCCTGTTACTGTCCAAACACTTACACAACTGTCTGCTTCCCGTTTATATGTTGAAAGGTTGGGATGTCTGACTTTCTTCTCTACCCTCATCTTTCTGCAGGAAAAGTCTCACGTTGGATGCCAAAAACATGACATGGATCACAACTGCTCAGCTGGTCACAATGCCCTGTGGAAATGATTTGGCCTGGTTAGGAGGTGTGATTGCTTATGAGGTGATCTTCCTTTCCACCACGTGGGAACTTTACCTCTGTAGCTGTGTACAGAATTATCGCTCACAAACTGGGCCTCTGGACTGTGATAAACTGTTTAGATCTCGTCACAGATCACAATATTCCAGATGGTATATTTATATTACAGTTGTATGTGGCAACACTTTCACATACAGACAGTTATATACTTGTTAAAGGTTTTTACAGTTTTATGACAGAAACAGTAATAACAAAACAATCATAGTCCGACACAGTGGACACACTGAAACAAAAATAGTATTATTCAGTATAAAATCCTGAAAATTAAAGAATAAAGTGAGAGAAGAGAGAAAAAAGGGGGGCAGGGAAGAAAATGGGGGAGGGGTTTGGTGTGTAGGATTATATGTATGGACACTGAATCCATGACCAGTGGGTCACCTTGTGATGGTGTCAGTAAATCTTGCGTCTGAGGGTCCTCTATGAGTTGCAACCTGTAAACCAGGTTTTCACTTTTTGACAGTTTTGTCTGCTGCAGATTATATAAGTTCCTCCATAGTATGTAGTCATTCAACCTTCAACATCCATTCACCGAGAGAAAGAGGTGAAGGATCTCGTCAGTGCAAGGGTATCAGGGCCTTGGCTGCGTTCATAAGATGACAGATCATAGACCTCTTGGTATGGAGAAGTAGGAATGTGGCTGGTAGTAGAGCCGGTGGAGGGTCAGTAAACTTATGTAACAGAAAAGAAGATACATTTTTTTGTGTCAGTGTTTATGTGGAAGAAATGCCATTGAACAAATTAAAGATCTCTGAATTGTGTAGCATGAGAAAAAGGAGATTGAGATATGTGAGGCTTCTTGTGTCATTGAGAGATGTGAGGCTTCTTGGGTCATTGAGATATGTTAGGCTTGCTGTGTCATTGAGATATGTGAGGCTTCTTGTGTCATCACCATGTACACTGATATGTAAACAAGGGCTTCGATAAAGAACAATTCATTTACATAAAAAGGCACGTGACACAGATATCATGTCTTTAAAAATCCCTTTTTTCTCCTCTTTGATCGGAGGATTTTCTTGACACCAAAGCAGACACATCTAATGCACCTCCCCAGCACACTCTTGCAATGTAACCTGTTGCTCTGAGTTCGTTGTTTATTCCAGTACTTGACATTTGCCCTGCATCATCTGTACTTTGTTGCATAGCTTTCTACTGAGAGCACTGATGGTATGTGTTACACAAAGTGATGTGGTGCTAGATAACCAAACCATTGTTATTGGCAGTAGTCAGATTGTATGTTTAATGGTGGGTGTAAACTCCAAAGATCAGATAAAACAAACTGAATTGCATATCTTTATTGATTTATAACATGCTTATTCAATATGTGGCACTTTATGAATTCAAGGTCATTAGAAAAATGACAACTTTTTTGAACGGAAATACAGTGCCCTGAAGTATCATGCGTTACACTCCTTTGGCGATAACGAAATAACTGCATTTTTAAAAAAAAAAAATTCTTAATCCTAACATGTTAATTTAACACTAATGGGACCGGGTGTGTAACAGCCTTCTCTCATTAAATTAAGTGGCCCCCTAGATGTGAATTGGAACTCTGTAACATTTTTTAACTGTAGGGTTAACCTTTCCATTGGTTTTTGGTGAGCACTGTTTACTTTCCCTACAGTTCTGAAACGATTAATGTGGAAATACTGACTGCGGTAAACAAGCTTTGCACAGTTTAGAACTTTTTTTTAAACCATATAGAGTAACGAGCAAAAATGTATCATTTTTCTGCCCGTTACTTTATAACGGGGATCAGTGAATTGCTTTTTTGCAGTAATTATTGTGTAGATCAGTGTTGGGATAAGGCTCCAAAGGAAAACTGGAGCTCAGGAATCCGACCCAAATTGGATCACTTCAAAGTGATCCCAAATCGGCATGAAAATCTACTTTTGTGGCCAATTTTCATGCCGACATTTTTGCACCTGAACTCTTATGGAGAATGAAATGTTGGCTTCTATCCTCCCCATGGACTTCATTGGGGAGGACTTCAGCTATAGTGGAAATAGCCAAATACCTGACGAAATAAGCCAAAGTTGTTGTTTTTTAATCATTAAAATAAGAATTTTAAATAAAATAAATTAAGTAAATAAAAATTTTTTATGCTTTCGGGCTAATTAAAATGTCCAAAATACAGATATGGTAGCCGAATTCAGGGCCATTCTGGGTTTTTTGTCCAATTTCCACAAACCAAAAATGTCAGAAGAATGGCTCATATTAAGTAGCCGATTCGCGGATTTCTTCGCAACTCAGATACAAGCCCCAATCTGGCCCCATGTTGTGGTCATCAGAGTAATTTTTTTTTTGCAAATGGCCACCTTCTGGTGCTGATGCGGCTATTTGTAGAGCATACGTCTTTCCTTTGGTCTCTGTAGGCCAGATCTGGAGTCTGACATGCCATGCAGTCTCCATATTTAAAAACCATCATAGAAAGTGTATTCTAGAATTAGTGCTTTGTAGAGAAGCAAATCTTGCTTAGATTTGTGTGTCAGAACTTTTGTTTGTTTGTTTTAAATTTTTTTAAATTTCTATTTTTATTATTAAGGTACAAAAAGATATTTAACATACACAGATATAAAAGCATTTTGATATGGATATTGATAATACAATTAATAATACCAATAAAATTTCAGTCTTGTTCTCTTTTTCCCCTTTGTTTTATCCTTATAGGTATTCAAATAGAGCAGTTATTCTGGTGAGGATATTTAATAAAAAAAAAAAGTAGACAGAAAAGACAGTAAGACAACAACAATAACAAAACAAGATATTGAGCTGTGCTGATTACCGGGTTAGATTAATTAAACCTGCTTGGGTCGGTATCGGGGAAGAGTCTGCCAATTTGACCAATGTTTTTTTCTATGTCCAGGGGAAGCTCCCATCGTCCCAGTAATTCTCTATATCTTTTTAGGAATCTTTTTGTAATACTTATTTGTTGTTGTTATTTCCCCTTCTCATTATATACGACTATATACGACTAAATTGCTGCCATCTAGTCCAGGGAAGCCATTTATGTTCAAAACTAACATTACGGACCTTAGGGAAACAATCAAATGCCTAAATATAGTCGAGTTGCAAACAAAATCAATTACAGATGGCATAGAGTTCCAAAAATTATGCATAAGATCGACAGTAAGAACTCCCCCATGTGTTGGAGATGTTCTCAAAGTATAGGAGACCACTCCCACATATGGTGGGATTGTCCACTAATTCGAAGGATTTGGGAAAAGGTATTGGGAACAATTGAGACTATTTTAGAAATAAAATTAGAAAATACTAAAGAGGCTGCTCTTTTACATATAGTGCTACCAATGCTGACTTTCCAAAAAAAGTACTTGTTAATCCATATCATGATGGCCACTAAGACGATCATAGCCAGAAATTGGAACAACAAAAAATTACCATCATGGGCACAAATAAAGAATCAAATAACATATCAATACAAAAAAGCCCTACTCCAACGTAGTATGTATTATAAAATTTTGTCACCTATTTCTTTTCTTTTTTTTTTTTCTTTTTCTCTTTCCTGTCTTTGAACTGTATATATTGTATACGCTAATGTTAATTGCTTTCGTATTATTTATTTATTTTTTCCTATTTATTTTTTCTTCTTCTTAATGTATTTTACAAAATTAAATAAAAGAATTATAAAAAAAGGGAAAACTAAAAAAAAGGAAAGAAAAAAAAAAACTAACATTATTGTCCAGCTGATAGGAAATACCCTTTTCCATATTATATTGATAAGTCACTTGGGTCTGGATCTGGCTCCAAGTGGGAGATTCCTTTTGTAACCAGTTTCTCGATATTAAAATCTTTGTGGCCATCAATATTTTGAAAATAATATATCTTTCCTTAAATGAACATTTTGTGAGGTTAAAATGCAGCAAGGCAACCGAAAAATCCTCCACAATTAAGTGCTTCAGTACGGCCAATATTACTTCAAAGACTTTCTCCCATAATGATCTGAGGACCGTACAGTCCCACCATAAATGTCTTGTACTACCCTGTTCTGAATTACACCTCCAACAAAAACTGGTAGTAGCTGGGTTCATTTTGTTTAGGATCTAAGGGACCAAATGCCACCGATGGAGAATCTTGTAATGCAATTCAATTATATTCAGGCAGTGGAATGACTTCTCGACCTCTGTCAGGGAGCCATACCACTGCTCCAACTATGTTCCCTGGCCTATTTCCCTCTCCCCATTGAGCCAGGCTTTTGGTTTCTCCTCTTTCTCCCAGAGGGTTAAAACTTCATAGCACTTGGCAGTTGTTCTTTTTTTTATTTTTTTATTTGGATCAAAGAGATCCACAAGCTCTCCATCGGAGAGATTCCCATCCCCATCTATCATGTGGATATCAACGTAATGTTTCAGGCGCAAATAGTTAAAAATATCTTTGTTAGGGAGATTCAGTTGTTTTTGTATCTGTAGGAAGGATTTAAGATTTTTCCCCTCTATCAAATCCTTTTTAATAGGGTTTAATTTTGTCCAATTTCCCAGGCTCAGGTCTTCTATGTTGAGTTCCGTTGTTCTCAACGGGGTATGTGGGGATATTTTTTCCATCAGGGAGTGCGTTTTTCTAAACTCAAACCAATCAGCTATTAATTCTCTTATATGGTGGCAATCAAGCCCAGCTAGGAAATCCCTACTTGCTCTTAGGTTCATCCATAATGCAGTGGATAAGTCCTCAAGTCCCGTTAAGGAGCACTCTATGTTATACCACGGATCTCTCGTGGCCAGAGGGTTCTGCCATCTCTGCAGATGGTGAATCCGGCAGGCTTCATAGTGTTTAGTCAGATTAGGGACCGCTAAACCTCCCCTTTTAGAATGTTTTGTAATATGGGCCATGGATATTCTCGGACTTTTATTATTCCACATATAATTCATGAATAGTCTCTGAATTTGCTTTAATTGGGGATTATGTATGGAAAGTGGAATCATTCTTAAGGCATATGACCATTTAGGCAGCAAGTAAGATTTTATAATGTTCACTCTTCCCAGCCAAGAGATACCTATATTACTCCAATCATTTAGTAATTTCCCGGCAGAATATTTATATAGGAAGTCTTAGTTTTTTGGCATTATCTCCAGTACTACTGGTGTGATGTATATACCTAGATATTCAAGACCAGGCAAAAGGGTAGTCTGAGGATAACTCTTGTATCATTTCACTATGCATATTGATTGGCATGATCTGAGATTTATTCATATTTAATTTGTAGTTGGAGACTTCAGCATATTTTCTCATTTCACACATGAGGGCTTCCAATGAGTTCCTCAGATCAGAAAGTGTTAATACACAATTTTATATACAATTATACAGTTGTACAGTTATACAATTTTATCGGGAACCAATCTGCAGAGATGCCAGGACCCACCTTTAAAGTGCCATTATTATCTTATCGGGCCCGTAAAACCAGCTTTAGCCAAGATGCCGTCCAAGACTCCCCAGCTGACCCTGTCAAAGGCCTTATCAGCAACTAATGACAGGACCAGCTGGGGAGTCCCCACAGTCTCTGTGTAACCTATCAGGTCAATCAACCGTCTCGTAGAGCTGCTTGCTGTCAGTCCTGCACAAATCCCACCTGATCCTGATGTGTGTCAGAACTTTTGGTGCAAAAAATGCTAGTGCAGATCCCAAACTATAGGGATCATCTGTTAAGTTAATTAGTGGAACCAATCACATCATAATTACATTAACATTAGGAGACTATCTTTGATTTACAACAGCATGCAAGCAGGTATTTATTGCTTCCTAACCAGCACCCTAGAACAAAAGCAAAGGAAATGCAAAAGTACCATGACACCAGCAAATTCTCACTGGGACATTGAGTAATGCTGGCAGTATTAATGTAGAGTTTGTGACTCTGTTGGTAGGTATTAACTTATTAAATAGACTTGTTGTACTTTGCCCTTTTTCAGGATGCAAATGATGAAATAGACTCTGACTTCTGTGTATAAAGTTGCAAAGAAGCGAGAAGACTGCCTCTTAACACTGGACCAAGCCTCGCATAGCTTGATAGCAAGATCAACATGCAGCCCGGGAAATGGACAACCATCTTTCTACTATGCACTTTATTAATATACCAGGTGAGCCTAGATAAAGAAAAAACAACGTCAATATAGAATTTGACATTACTCCAATATATCATGATAAGTTTTAGAATTTTTCATAGTGTCTATACCATGCCAAGAAGGACTTAGGATGCTTTCTATGATCTTGTATAGCATTTTTAGTATGGAAATTATGTTAAGTACAATTTTTAACAGAGTATCGATCATTGTGCATAGTGGAAATTTGCTGAACTTTGAGATGGACAATTTAATTGTGTTCTATGGACCTTCAGAGACCTTGAGACAGATCTAGCCTATCCTTTCTCACAATAGAGCAGAAATCAACTAAGTATCCCAAAGCATCAACAGTATAGCATGTTTTGAGTAGACATGTGCAAAACTAAAATTTTCGTTTCGTTTTCGTCCATTCAGACGAAAATGTTATTTATTTTGTCTAAAACGAATTTCGTTCATTACTGCATTCGTTTCAGATGAAATTCGTTCATTATTTTCGTTTCGTTTTATTAGTTTGTACGAATCAATTGACCTACACATTCCATGAACCAAAAGTCTATAAACCGAACATCGTTCGGTTTATAGACTTTCGGCTTATGGAATACATGTAATGCTTATGAATGGTGACTCTAGTTCGGTTTATAGAAAGCCAATAGTATTGCATGTATTCTATAAGCCGAAAGTCTATAAACCGAAGGTCGTTCGGTTTATAGACTTTCGGTTTATAGAATAGCAATAGCATTACATGTATTCTATAAACCGAAAGTCTATAAACCGAATGTCGTTAGGTTTCTAGATTTTTGGCTTATGGAATACATGTAATACTATTGGCTTTCTATAAACCGAAATAGAGTCCCCATTCATACGAATAGGTCAATTGACCTATTCGTATGAATGGACACTCTATTTCTATTTATAGAATAGCAATAGCATAGCATTACATGCATTCCATAAACCGAAAGTCGTTCATTATGTCAGTTTATGGAATGTTTGTAATGCTATTGGTATTCTATAAACCGACTCTATTTCGAATGGACGAATGATTTTTGTTTATTAACCATTCGTTCATTCGGCTTTCGTTAGTTTAGCTTTTTTTAGTTATTCGTTTTTCAGACGAATGGACGAAAATGCATTTGTCCGAAAACGAATGCACATGTCTAGTTTTGAGGCTCTCCTTGCTGAAGCAAAGATGATACTACTTGTATTAATGAATGTATCTTTGATAAGCATCAGACATAGATTGCTACACTTGAGATCAAGTGAGGAGAACCCTACAGCATTGGCCAATCCGGAGGGAAAGCTATGAGGAAACTATGATTTAAACTTAGGACAGATGAAATGCTATTTTCCTAGTAGTGTTTATCATGGAAAATAGCTAATCCTGTCATATTTCATATTCTACAGTTTCCTGCTTTATAGAAATATTGATAAGAGGAATGTCATTATTTAAAAAAAACACTGAATTTCCTGTTAATATTGCTAATAAAATTAATATAATTAAAGTTGCACACCAAATTACCAGGATGTATATTTATTAAGAATATAGGGGTGCAATGGCAACCTAATGAAGTCATTAGACACCTGCATTTTTTCACCATTTCAATTGTGTTTAGATTAGATCACATTTTGTGTGACACCTTAAGGGCATTCTAATTTGCTTACCTTTTTTTTCTAGTGTCTATGAACTGTGCGCTGCAAATATTCTTTTAACTATTCCATTACTGTACAGTCTGAGGCTGTCTGTTCTTATTGGTAGCTGCAGGTTTATTGTGGGCATTCTTATTATATTACAGGGGTTTATATACCTCACTTGCGGCACTGCAGGTTTGCTCATCCTTATTCTTCTTCCATTGTTCCTTGAAGAATGCAGTAGGTGGCTGTTGAAACACTGAGGGATCTTCTGTTAGATTATAAAGCTATGTATTACTCTCGCTTAGGGTTGCCACCTTTTCCTCAAAAAAAAATGCCAGCCTTGGTACTGTCTCCATAGACTCAACAGTAAAATACCGGCCAGGTGGCAACCTTACTCTCGCTATTGCAGTTTTGTATTTTGTGCTGTTTGTACACACAGTAAAAGCTAAGCTACTTCATGGTGTGCATGTCAGGGGTCAGCACCAATACTGTTCATGGTGGACTTTCACTGGAATTTGTGATGGAGAATTTAATGATGTTCTATGGATTGTCACAGACCATCACATTGGTGTGACTTTGACTATGCCTGACTATACATCATATATTTTCTTAATATTTTAGCATCCTGTCTGGATTATTTTTAATAGTTGTTTGCGTTTCACCTATACACTTCAAATACCAAAGATTTTTTTTCTAAACACATAGCATTGCAAACTGGTATGTACACATACAGTCAGTGGCATCGCGGGGGGGGGGGGGGGGGGGAGGGAGGAAGAGAGAAAGAGGGAGACGGAATGTGTGAGAAAGAGAGAGAGACGGTGTGTGAGAAAGAGAGAGAAACGGTGTGTGTGAGAAAGAGAGAGAGACTGGTGTGGGAGAAAGAGGGAGACTTGGTGTGTGAGAAAGAGAGAGAGAGACGGAATGTGTGAGAAAGAGAGAGAGACGGTGTGTGAGAAAGAGAGAGAGATGGTGTGTGTGAGAAAGAGAGAGAGACGGTGTGTGTGAGAAAGAGAGAGAGACTGGTGTGGGAGAAAGAGAGAGACTGTGTGTGAGAAAAAGGGAGACAGGATGTGTGAGAAAGAGAGAGAGAGACGGAATGTGTGAGAAAGAGAGAGAGACAGTGTGTGAGAAAGAGAAAGAGACGGTGTGTGTGAGAAAGAGAGAGACTGGTGTGGGAGAAAGAGAGAGACTATGTGTGTGAGAAAAAGGGAGACAGGATGTGTGAGAAAGAGAGAGAGAGACAGTATGTGTGAGAAAGAGAGGGAGACTCGTGTGTCAGAAAGAGGGGGACTGGTGTGTGAGAAAGGGGGAGCATGTGTTTGTTGAGAAAGAGTGAGAGACGGTGTGTGAGAAAGAGAGAGACGGTGTGTGTGAGAAAGAGAGAGAGACAGTGTGTGAGAAAGAGAGAGAGATACTGTGTGCGTGAGAAAAAGAGAGACAGTGTGTGTGAGAAAGAGATAGAGACGGTGTGTGTGAGAAATAGAGACTGGTGTGTCAGAAAGAGGGGACAGGGGTGTTAGAAAAGGGGGGCACGTGTGTGAGAAAGAGAGGGAGACGGGGTGTGGGAGAAAGAGAGAGACTGTGTGTGTGAGAAAGAGGGAGACTGGGTGTGTGAGAAAGAGAGAGAGACGGTGTGTGTGAGAAAGAGAGAGAGACTGGTGTGGGAGAAAGAGAGAGACTGTGTGTGTGAGAAAGAGGGAGACAGGATGTGTGAGCAAGAGAGAGAGAGAGACAGTATGTGTGAGAAAAAGAGTGAGATGGTGTGTGTGAGAAAGAGAGAGACGGTGTGTGTGAGAAAGAGAGAGAGACGGTATGTGTGAGAAAGAGAGAGATAAGTGTGTGAGAAAGAGACTGTGTGTGAGAAAGAGAGAGACGGTGTGTGTGAGAAAGAGAGAGACGGTGTGTGTGAGAAAGAGAGAGACGGTATGTGTGAGAAAGAGAGAGATAAGTGTGTGAGAAAGAGACTGTGTGTGAGAAAGAGAGAGACGATGTGTGTGAGAAAGAGAGAGACGGTGTGTGTGAGAAAGAGAGAGAGACGGTATGTGTGAGAAAGAGAGAGATAAGTGTGTGAGAAAGAGAGAGATAACTGTGTGAGAAAGAGACTGTGTGTGAGAAATAGAGAAACGGTGTGTGTGAGAAAGAGAGAGACGGTGTGTGTGAGAAAGAGAGAGACAGTGTGTGAGAAAGAGAGAGAGAGACTGTGTGCGTGAGAAAAAGAGAGACGTGTGTGTGAGAAAGAGAGAGAGACGGTGTGTGTGAGAAAGAGGGGGACTGGTGTGTCAGAAAGAGGGGGACTGGTGTGTGAGAAAGGGGGAGCAGGTGTGTGTGAGAAAGAGAGAGAGACGGTGTGTGTGAGAAAGAGAGAGACGGTGTGTGTGAGAAAGAGAGAGAGAGACAGTATGTGTGAGAAAAATAGAGAGAAGGTGTGTGTGAGAAAGAGAGGGAGACTCGTGTGTCAGAAAGAGGGGGACTGATGTGTCAGAAAGATGGGGACTGGTGTGTCAGAAAGAGGGGGACTGGTGTGTGAGAAAGGGGGAGCAGGTGTTTGTGAGAAAGAGAGAGAGACCGTGTGTGTGAGAAAGAGAGAGACGGTGTGTGTGAGAAAGAGAGAGAGACGGTATGTGTGAGAAAGAGAGAGATGTGTGTGTGAGAAAGAGAGAGATGTGTGTGTGAGAAAGACTGTGTGAGAAAAAGAGAGACGGTGTGTGAGAAAGTGAGAGAGACTGGTGTGTCAAAAAGAGGGGGACAGGTGTGTGAGAAAGAGGGGGACAGGTGTGTGAGAAAGAGGGGGGGACAGGTGTGTGAGAAAGAGAGAGAGATGGTGTGTGAGAAAATGAGAGAGAGATGGTGTGTGTGAGAATGAGAGAGAGACTGGTGTGTCAGAAAGCAGAAAGAGGGATGGCTGTGTGAGAAAGAGAGGGATATGGTGTGTGTGAGAAAGAAGGAGACAGTGTGTGTGAGAAAGAGAGAGAGAGATGGTGTGTGTGAGAAAGAGAGAGAGACGCTGTGAGAGAGAGGGAGAGAGATGGTGTAGGTGAGAAAGAGAGGGAGACGGGCTGTGTGAGAAAGGGAGGGAGGCGGGGTGTGTGAGAGAGAGCCAGATGAAGTGTGTGAGAGAGAGAGAGACGGAGTGTGTGCGTGAGACTGTGTGTGAGAGAGAGATGGAGTGTGTGTGTATGTGTGAGAGTGTGTGCGACTGAGCTCATCTGGACTCTAGCCCCTGATCATTTGTTGACCTAGCAAGGCCCCTGCATACAGCAGAGAACTTAGTCCAAAGACTCCAGACACCGAAGGATTAAATGCAAAATACAATCCGATTAATTGTACAAACAGAGGAGAAAGGAGCAGTCAGGGTACTAGATAATATGCAGAGGATCAGGAGTTTATACCAACATTTTAGTCACACATACTTTTATCATGATATATACCGTATTAACTCAAATCTAATGCACATCTTTTTTTGCAAAATGCACATTAGATTTGATGCTGCATTAGATTCATGTATGTTTTATGTTGCAACTTAAACCAAAACACCCAAATTTTTACATTAACAAAAAGGAAAGCACAACGCAATAAATACAAACTACATGCGTACTACCCACTCTTACATAAACATAACATAAACTAATTGTTATTAAAAAAATACTTCTTGTACAAATGTGCATTACATTCGCCAGCGACAACAATTTTTTGGCTTCAAGGTGTCAAAATTTGAAGTTGCATTAGATTCGCGTAAATGCGGTATGTTAAACGAAAAGCATTATTTGTAAATCTTCATGTATATAAATGTACATGGTATGATGCCATACACATATGTCTATTTGTAGGGGATATACTATAGGTTTAGAAAAGCTATATATTCAAAAATGTATTCTTTGTGTATCTACATCTACACAGATGCACACACTATGATACTGTATGAATAGGTTTACTTAGTGGTGTATTTAGATTTTGTGCTGCCCTAGGCAGACTAAATTTGGGCAACCACCCTGCCACCCTATTGCTGAACCAGGACATGCCCAGCAACCACACTGAACACCCATTACATGCCCCATCACCAAGTAGTGTATCTTCCACAAGGCAAACAAGGTACTTGCCTAGGGCGGCACTTTGCCAGAGGGCGGTACTTTGCCTGAGGGTGTTAAAGCACACTTCTGGTGCTTCAAACATTTTCGCTCCCTCCCCCACCGTTCAGCAAGCCTTAGCTCCTTCCAATTAATCAGGGTGATGGGAGCATGTAATGGATGTGGTGGGGGTATGAAATGAGGGTGATGGTGGTATGTAATGGGGTGGTGGGGCATTTAGTGTGTGTGCAATGTGGGCAAAGGGGCATGTAATATTTAAGGGACCTCATTTAGGGAAAAAGACTAATGAGTCTTTTGATGCATGTAAGTTTACAGAGGAAGAGGTTTTACTTCAGCTGTCTAAAGTAAAGACAAATAAGTCGATGGGACCTGATGGGATACATCCAAAGTTATTAAAAGAACTTAGTGGTGTACTAGCAAAACCGTTACCAGATTTATTTAACCAATCATTGTTAACGGGAGTAGTTCCAGAAGATTGGAAATTAGCTAATGTTGTGCCCATTCACAAGAAAGGTAGTAAGGAGGAGGTGGGCAACTATAGACCAGTAAGTCTTACTTCAGTAGTGGGGAAAATAATGGAAACCTTGTTAAAGAATAGGATTGTTGAACATCTAAAGTCGCTTGGATTTCAAGATCAGAGACAGCCTGGGTTTACTTCAGGGAGATCATGCCAAACTAATCTTATTGATTTTTTTGATTGGGTGACAAAAATAATAGATCAGGGTGGTGCAGTAGACATTGCTTACCTAGATTTCAGTAAGGCTTTTGACACTGTCGCACATAGAAGGCTTATCAATAAACTGAAATCTTTGAGTTTGGATTTCAATATTGTTGAATGGATTAGACAATGGCTGAGTGACAGGCAACAGAGGGTTGTAGTCAATGGGGTATATTCAATACAAGGTCTTGTTACTAGTGGGGTACCTCAGGGATCTGTTCTTGGACCCATTCTCTTTAATATTTTTATTAGCGATATTGCAGAAGGTCTTGTTGGCAAAGTATGTCTTTTTGCTGATGATATAAAGATTTGCAGCAGGGTTGATATTCATGGAGGGATAAGCCAAATGGCAAATGATTTAGCTAAACTAGAAAAATGGTCAGAGCAGTGGAAACTGACATTTAATGTGGACAAGTGCAAGATTATGCACCTTGGGCGTAAAAACCCAAAAGCAGAATATAGACTATTTGGTACAGTCCTAACCTCAACATCTGAGGAAAGGGATTTAGGAGTAATAATTTCAGAGGACTTGAAGGTAGGTAGGCAATGCAATAGAGCAGCAGGAAATGCTAGCAGAATGCTTGGTTGCATAGGGAGAGGTATTAGCAGTAGGAAGAGGGAAGTGCTCCTGCCATTGTACAGAGCACTGGTGAGACCTCACTTGGAGTATTGTACGCAGTACTGGAGACCGTATCTCCAGAAGGATATTGATACTTTGGAGAGAGTTCAGAGAAGGGCTACTAAACTGGTTCATGGGTTGAAGGATAAAACTTACCAGGAAAGGATAAAGCATCTTAACATGTATAGCTTGGAGGAAAGACGTAACAGGGGGGATATGAAAGAAACATTTAAATACATAAAGGGAATCAACACAGTAAAGGAAGAGAGTATATTTAAAAGAAGAAAAACTACCACAACTAGAGGACATAGTCTTAAATTAGAGGGGCAACAATTTAAAAGTAATATCAGGAAGTATTACTTTACTGAGAGGGTAGTGGATGTATGGAATAGCCTTCCAGCAGAAGTGGTAGAGGTAAACACAGTCAAGGATTTTAAGCATGCGTGGGATAGGCACAAGGCAAAAAATTGGGCAGACTAGATGGACCGAATGGTTCTTATCTGCCGACACATTCTATGTTTCTATGTTTCTATAATGGGGTGATGGAGCATGTTGTGGGTGTGCAACGTGGTTGATGGGGTATGTAATGGGGTGATGGGGCATGTCATAGTTGTGCAACATGGGTGGGGGGATGCCCAAATTTTGTCTGCCTAGGGCAGCACAAAACCAAGATACAGAGGCGTCACCAGGGTTGGTGTCACCCCCCTGGATTTCCTCCAATACCATGCCAAACAGATTCCTTAGCAATGCCAGTTAGATGGTCCATTAAATATGCCACATACAGGAGCCCTTTAACTATGTCACACACAGGAGCCCATAACTATGCCACATACAGGAGCCCCATAACTATGACACACAAGAGCCCCATAAATTATGCCACACCAAAGCCCCATAAATTATGCCTCACCTTGGAGCCCAATTAATTATGCCACACATGGGGCCCAATAAATATGCCACACATGGGACAGCCATTAATTATGCGACACACAGGAGCCCCACAAGGTGACAATTGTACAATTCGAAAACAATACATATCTATAAACACAGACATCTCTTTATAACTAGTTGCATTTATACTTATTTGAATTATTTAATATTCTATTTAATAAAAATGTTATTTAAAAATTGCGTTCCTATTTTTTATTCCCTTCCTCTGCACCCACATTGCACCTAAAGGACTTAACACAGCACCATACAGGACCCACAGAACTTGCCATGCACCTATATTGCACCCACAGCACTTGTCTTGCACTCATATTGCACCTACATGATTTGGCATGCCACAGTGTCACTTTGCCCCACAGAACTAGCCAGTGTCACTTTCCACATAGTACATGTTATTTTGCCCCACAGACCATGCCACAGCATCACTTAAAATATGCCAGTATTTAACCGCTCGATATGCCAGGATTTAACAATTCAATATGCCAGGATTATTTTGCCACTCAATATGCCATTATTTAGCCATTCAATATGCCAGGATTTTGCCCTCCAATATGCCATTTAATATGCCAGGATTTTGCCCCTCAATATGCCAGGAGTTTGCCCCCCCCAATATGCCATTTAATATGCCAGTATATTGCTCTCAATATGCCAGGATTTTGCCCCCAAATATGCCATTTAATATGCCAGGATTTTGCTCTCAATATGCCAGGATTTTGACCCCTAATATGCCAGGATTTTGCCCCTCAATATTCCAGGATTTTGCCCCCCAATATGCCATTTAATATGCCGGGATTTTGCCCAATATGCAATTTAATATGCCAGGATTTTGCCCCCAATATGCCAGGATCTTTCCCCTCAATATGCCAGGAGTTTGCCCCCCAATATGCCATTTAATATGCCAGTATTTTGCTCTCAATATGCCGGGATTTTGCCCAATATGCCATTTAATATGCCAGGATTTTGCCCCCCAATATGCCATTTAATATGCCAGGATTTTGCCCCCCCCCCCCCCCCCCCAAGATGCCATTTAATGTGCCAGAATTTTGCTCTCAATATGCCAGGATTTTGCCCCCTAATATGCCATTTAATATGCCATTTAATATGCCAGGATTTTGCCCCCCAATATGCCACTTAATATGCCAGGATATTGCCCCTCAGTATGCTCGTTATGCCACCCTCTTCCCCCCTTCCCCAGCCAGTACTTACCTCCTTGCTGCTGTCTCCCGGTGCAGGTCCGTGGCTGTGAGGGAAGCTTTGTGCGCTCCCCTCCAGCCGCGCGGATCAATAAAGTTTGTTTAAAAAAAAAGTTTCAACAAACTTTACTGATCCGCGCGGCTGGAGGGGGAGCACACAACGCTTCCCTCACAGCCTCGGACCTGCACCGGGGGACAGCAGCAAGGAGGTAAGTTTTTGATTATTTTTTTTAATGCAGGGGGTGCCGGCAGCACGTTTGTCACCCGGTGCGGTCCGGACCCCCCTCGTGACGCCACTGCCAAGATACATTACTGCCTTCACCACATGATATGGCCAACCACCTACATTACATGCCCCACCTAACAAGGTGCTGGGTTTACCTGTAGGGGATATGCTATGGATTTATTAAAGATTTTGTTTGATAATCATGAAGTTGATTCACTGAAGTGAACTGAAAACTGAAAGCAAAAAACAAAGTCAGAGTTATTGAGTTGAAAAAACTTTCCATCACAGCACAGTTCTCAATGTAAGTAAATAGGCTCCTTTTATTTTTGTGTGTGTAAGTACTGTTTATTTACCAACAATATTGTATGTGTGTATGTACTGTGTATACATAAATACCAGCAAAATTATGGTGTGTGTGTACTGTATGTATACCGACAATATTATGATACTGTGTGTATATGTAGATGAGGACAGCAAGCATGCCCTTGCATGTAACACATAGAAGGGTTTATGGATAACGCTATATACACTGATCAGCCATAACATTATGACCATGTGCCTAATTTTGTGTAGCTCCCTTTTTGCCACCAAAACAGCCCTGACCGGTCGAGGAATGTATTCCACTAGACCTCTGAAGGTGTGCTATGATATCTAGCACCAGTTTGATAGCAACAGATCCTATAAGCCCATGAAAGGGTCTACATGTTCTGCAACAATGCTTAGGAAGGTGGTACATGTCAAAATAACAGCCACATGAATGGCAGTACCCAAGGTTTTCCAGCAGAACATTTCCCAAAGCATCACATTGCCTCTGCCAGCATGCTACCTGTCAGAGGTCGTAATGTTATGGCTGATCGGTGAAAATTCATCTAGATTGCCCAGGGTTTGGAGAGATAGGGTCTTGAAATTGACACTACTTTGTTCATATTTTGATTCCTGAATTTTCCCTTAGGTGGAAGCAGCATCACTCAGTAGCCTGGCCCATAGGGCAGCTGTCAGACTTCCAAGGATGACACCGTTTTGGAGGGGGCTGTCCTTGCGTCCTATAGGTGCCTCATGCAGAGATCCGTCCGAATGCCTCACACGATTGTGCAAGTAATTAATTTACAATAATATCTATGAGTAAGATCAAAGGAAACTAGCACTCCAAAACTACTATTAGCACAATGATAAGACAAGTTTTTTTCCCCCCCAGAAAAAAAGATCTGAAAAAACAATCTCATCCTATAATGGACGTTGTCCTTTATTCAGACCTCAGATCCAGATTGTAGCGCTGCCCAAATCGAGCCTCACATCCACTCCCCTGCCAATCCTCCATTTCAGCGCCAGGGACAAATGCACAATGGATAGCTAAATAGGTGAGATTAAATATTCATCTCACCTTTTAGTGAATAGACCCCTCAGAGTTACAATGTGCTTTATGAACACTGGCTGTTTTAGAAGTTCAGCTTGTTGAGTGTCTGGTAATACATTTTGTTAACTTGCTATACCAGGAAGTGAGTTCTGTTTGATATATCTACACAGTGTTCCATGTGCAGTTGCTGAGAGTTTCGGTGGTTTGGCAGCAGGGATTGGATTGCCGCAGTTCAGTGCTTGTTGTGGGCTCATTGGACATTGCATGGCTGATTCTACTGCCACTTTCTAACCAGCCCTGCCAGTATAAATGTCACCACCAAGTGCAGTGAGCTATTGCCGACAGCTTTGTCTGAACTGCTTTCCTGAATGAACTGAATATCTGCGCATGTCTTAATATATTATATTGCTGATGCATATTTATGGAAGTATATTGTTTATTCAATCACAGTAGCACATTTACTTTGAGGGCTGGGTTTCCATGGTTCCTATATCTCAGAATATCACATTTTTATTTAATTATTTTCATTATTATCCAGAGTTTAGGGGGGAGGGTCTTTTTATAATCAGAGTCATCTTGTAACCGTGTAAATATGGTATGATGAAATGCAACACTCTAAACATTGTGTTAATAAACAATACACATTGTAGCAACAAGTATGAAAAAAATAGCAATAGCGTATACCTCTAATTGTGTTACAGTCTAAAATGGAAAGTGGGCACACGACATCACTTGGAATTCCTCCTATTGTATTAGTGCATTCAGAATATAGTATTAGCACAGCATAAACCTTAGGGACACTAAATGTTATCTTTCACTTGCACAAGTGAAGTTTTAGTTGTCCCTAGTATGAGCATAAACTGGCGTGTACTTTCTATAGTACACGCCAGTTTATCCTCCGACTGACAGCTGCCGCATGCAGCCGTCTGGTCGGCGACCGTCTCTCTCTGCTAGCGCCGAGAGAGACCCTCGTTTTTGCATGTTTAGTACATAGTTTATTAATGTCATTATGGTCTCATTGATGAGTGTTTGTTTTTCGTTACAGAGACAACCGCTGCTGGCTGAAGACATTTGCAGATTAAACAAAACAAACTTTTATGGATTTTTGTTTTACATGGTGAAAAAAAACCAATACTGTTGGTAGACGAGTATAACCAGCTGCATCATGGACATGCATACTGCATACTGATATTTATTACTTCACAAACTCACTTTTTTAGGTTCCTTTCACAAATGTTGTGACAGGAAATTGTTATGTGTCTTTTGTGCAAGGGTTCATTTTATATTGTATGTTTTGAGGGAGTTGGGTGAGTAATGTTTGCAGGAAAAGTTGGAAAAACAAAGTAGAGGGTTCAAACTTTCTGATGCAACTTGACTTTGGGCCAGTAACAGACAACCTGTAGTATCGGTAAAATATTGGGTTTGAGAACACTGCCGAAAACTTCACCCGAACTGCCTTGTCACACCCTTAAAGTCCAATTTTGATAACTCATCTGATTACTGGGTAATCCTTCCTGTAAGTAAATGCCCAAACGGCCATACACTTCTCCCCCACTTGGGCAAAATTTATATTTTTTATACATTTCACCTTGGTTGGGTTTTGGGTAGCATCTAGGGTTGCCACCTTTTCCACAAAAAAATACCGGCATAGCTACTCCCTCCATAGACTTAACATTGGCAGCAAGCCATATTTTTACCGGCCTGCCGGTAAATTACTGGCTGGGTGGCAACCCTAGTAGCATCATGAGTCTATGAGCAAGAAGCACTAAAGGGGTCACAAAAATGTCAATCTACAAATCGGCTAGTGTAGGCTTCCCAGTTTGATAAACAGTACAAAGAAAAGCTACTATAACATTTCTGGCAGCAGTGAACCTCTCAATGGATGTCTCCTGCATTTGGCCTTTTGCTAGTGATGGTGTGGATATTAGTAGAACATAAATACATCTTTCCTTTTGTTCTTTATATAAAATGCCCTGTGTTTGACCATAAATCTATTTACCATCGGGCACAGCTTCAGTTGTAATATTGACAGATTCTGCAGTAACTCCACATGAAGGGGGGGATATGATAGAAACATTTAAATACATAAAGGGAATCAACACAGTAAAGGAAGAGAGTATATTTAAAAGAAGAAAAACTACCACAACTAGAGGACATAGTCTTAAATTAGAGGGGCAATGATTTAAAAGTAATATCAGGAAGTATTACTTTACTGAGAGGGTAGTGGATGTATGGAATAGCCTTCCAGCAGAAGTGGTAGAGGTAAACACAGTCAAGGATTTTAAGCATGCGTGGGATAGACACAAGGCTATCCTAGCTATAAGACCGTGAACGGGGGACTAATAAAAGTACTCAAAAAAAATTAGGCAGACTAGATGGACCGAATGGTTCTTATCTGCCGACACATTCTATGTTTCTATGAAGAATAGACAACCCAAAGGCTGACAAATCTTCCCACGGTACGACAGAAGAGATCAGCATCTTAAAATGGCAATTTGTGCCTTGACTGATGGCACAAGCCAGCTCTATGATCCAGATTTCCAACTATGGCTGAGTGTGTATCCATTGCAACATCATATTTAAAATGAAACAATGATATTGTGATTTGCTAACTGGTAATTCATCATTTTTAATGTTGGAGACAAAATACTGTATTACAGTTTTGTTTTTATTAGAAAAGTACAAAAATACAATTACACTGATAAGTCCATATAAATGTATGCAACATTTACATACACATTTAAAAAATTGTCGTTGAAACGTGCAAATAAGACAAAGGACAAAACAGTCTCTTCCTGTGGTCTACCAAGTACGGCAAGGGTTTGGTTTTTTAAAGCACCAGATACTGATCATGCCTCTGTATGGCTGACACTTTGGGGGGCAAGGTCCCATATAGTTTAAATGTAAGTGGATAACTAAAGTTTGCTATTATTCTCTCATTTTTCTTATATTTTAAAATATAGCTCATACTGACCAACAGATCGGTAAAACCCCTCCTCCATTGAACATTGGTAATCAATTTGTATACAAAGCTTTATTGGCAAGAGTATATGCATCATTAGATATTTTGTCTCCTTATTGGCAATATCTAGAATAGTTGTGGGGTAAAAGGCCCAGTAGATGGAATTCGTTTTTTTCAGAAGAGTATCCTTTAAAGTGGGTTCTAGAGATGAACAGGACCACCACATATGCAGTAAGGTACCATCTTCCTTCAGACATCTCGAGACAAGTTTAGAATGCAGGGGGGAAATGTGCTCATCCTCAGTGGAGTTAAATACCATCTGAAGATCCGTTTATCGTAAGTTTCGTGCAGTGTTAAATTACAAACACTTTTTCCATTGTTTTCTGAACCTGCAGCCAATCTTGTACATGTGATGCCTATCTACATTTCCCATTTGATCCATATTGGATCTTTTCGAGGCAGAAACATGTCATCCATAAATGTAGAAATCTTCCATATTAGTCTTTATCATGTTGAACGTTGAACTTCCAAAAACCTGTTCTATTGGTGGACTTACAATTATACCCTCAAATAGGTATATTATTCAGATTGGGGTAAAATAAATTTATCCTGTAGATCAGAATCCTGAAGACAGACTTGCGAAATCCTATGGATTCCCTTTTATTTCAATTTTTTAAAGTTGATATTTTTAACATACCAAGACAGAGTGTCTACTGGAGAGGGGTGAAGAATTCCTTTAGGAATATGGAGAAACTTTTTCATCTTTCCAAGGGAAAAAAACAATACCTTGAACAATTGGATTAGAAGATGTGATATTTTAAGAACTATCAATCCAGAAAATATGGAAAGGGTTACGCTCTCCACACGCCTCTTTTTCCATCTGATACCTATTGGTATACTGGGAAGATTCCCTATCCCATTTCAGGTAATGGGATAACATAGCTATTTCATTCAGAGATTCAATATTAGGCAAGGAGACTCCTCATTTTTTTAAAAAGATATTTAAATATTTATTTTATCATTCCATATATGCCCCATGATCTAAGACTTGAAGGAGACTAAAAGTTACTGTGGGACCCAGAGTGGAGTCGACCTAAACAAATACAATCGTTTTGGGATTAAATATGAATTTACAGAATTCAGTCACCCCAACCAAGAAACCTATAGTCCTCTCCACTTGGAAAGTTGTCCCTAAAACAACTCAACATAGGTTGATAGTTGGCCTGTATCAGGGAACCTGGGTTTCCCTGTATTACAGTTTTTAATCATTTATAAAAAAAAAAAAACATTATTTGTTCACAGGTATGTCTGGCACATGATGACTGTAGCTGAGCAGATCTGATTTATTGCCCCCAAACTTGTATCTTTACCGACTCTACTTAAGATAGAATTAAAATGTGTCAATTTAAATTATTGTGACTACACAGTCATGGGTGTCGTGGGACGGGGGGATATGGGGGTTGGGAGGGTGACCAACCTAATGGATGGATGAGAATTATGAGATGTGTATTCCACAGCAGCTGCATTAAAAATTCATAATTATATAATACAGCCATCTAATTGTTGAGTATTCTCTTTCACATGATGCGTACCATACTGGCTGAGAGTCATGGGAAATGCAGTCTTCGGTTGGTGTGGCATGAACCAATGGTAACATTATAAGTGGTTCCAGTATTGGGGTTTATTGCCCACACAGAGTGTACCTTATAATGCTTCCTAGGCCATAAGAGCAAGCTAAACTTTGAAATATGTGACACCAAGGATCTAACCCCATTCTGTCTGTATTATCATCTTACCCCTTACAATGTGATGCACCAGTCAGCATGTAACTGATTGATCACTTCCTATAGCAAGTTACCTGTATCATACTGTATTATCCTCTTACAATGTGATGCTCCAGTCAGCATGTAACTGAATGATCACTTCCTATAGCAAGGTGAGAATTTTACCCATGATGCAACATTTTCCCAAATTTTCCAGCAAGTCTCACTTTACAGCTGTGGCCAGAGACTGCATGATAATGTCATAAGATACTCCCCTGCTCTCTTACTGGCTCCTGTGTATCATAGTGGGCAGGACTAGGTGGCTCTGTACAACCTCTTTTTTCACCTGCCTTCCAAAACAAAGAGAGTAGATTCACCTGATCAAACAGGATCATAATTCTGCCCCCTTGTGATGTAATAGTTATACAAGCCTCCCATTCAATGCAAGTCTATGATCAGAATTCTTACTTATAGACTGCATTCTGTGTCCCCAGTCCCAAAGTGAGATATAATGCTGTAAAGTCACTGGGGGGTGGCACCCAAAATCACTATATTTCACAAAATGGCGGCGCCCAGTCACACTTGTTTAGTAAAATATTTCATAAAATAAACTCACATAACAATGACCAAAAGACATATCTGAAATCAACAATGCAAAATAAAAAAAATAAACCCTTTTCATTTTGTTGGTGGGTTGTTCTCTAACAATTGTCCTTTAAGTATAAATTGTATCCAATAAAAGACACACACAATTATACAGTATTTGTATTTATTGTCTGTCCTGTAATCCAAAACAAAAATAATATCTACCCAATTTAATCCCGTCATATTTGTGGGTTTACTACCAGTCTGCACACGTATGCTTTTACATTATATACTGCACTGCACTTATGTTGGCTAGGATACTTATTTAGCAATAGCAGAGCAAGCTGTGGTACATAGATGGTTTATGTATACTTATCTTCCAAGTGAGGTCATGCTATTTTGCAGAGGCGTGTTCCAGTTTTATTGTCAAAAAAAAAAAAAGCTGGAGAGGTCCTGGTCCACAGAACATAAGAAATAAAAGATTTAAAAAAAACTCCACTAAATACATATAAAACCTTATTTAAAAGTAGAAAAGATATGTTAAAAAAATAAAAATAAAAAAGTAAAACAAATTGAAGAATAGGAAACAATTTGCAAAATGTCATAACTCCCAAAAATTGCAATCAGCCAAACAAGGACAATTTTGTCTAAAGGTATGGAAATGTACAGGTCATGTGGAGTAATTTCCATACACGTATAAACCAATTTGTTCTACACACACACCAAACAAGCCAGAGGGCCTGCTTTACATACATTCACAGTGCTACTACCACTGCAATGGATTCTGGGTACAAGTACGCAAATCCAGTCAACAATTCCATTTTTTCCCTAGATTTTAGACATGAACAGAAACAAACGCACACATTTATGTGAAACCTTTCACAAAAACTTAATGGTGTTACTTCTCTCCCTCCACCTTATATTAATCTAAATATATAAAAACAAAAAAAAGCAGCAGACATTTTATTTAAAATGTATTCATGGCAAGAATGTAAGTCATAAGGAAACCAGTTTAAATTAATTTATACTTTGTGTTTGGAGGACTATGAGAAATGGTTTTAAGTTTGGCTCTGCTGTCTCCTATGGATGACATCACTGTGGCATTAAATGCAAATGACATGTTCTACACTGTAGTAGTAAGATTGTGGTTACTACCTTGTGTATCGGTTTGTCTAATTGAGTTTGTACTCCCCTTTTAAATTCTGTATAAAAATGCTGTGTGCTATACAGACATCCAATGATGCTTTAGTTATACGTACACAGTCTGTTCAACACTCAAGCAGGAAGTTTTTGTATCTTTGAACGCATGCATGAGAAAACGGAGTGTACAAAAGGTTACGTTTGTCTGGAAGTTTATTATTTCTCAACTGAAGGCTAGTACGTAGAAAGCAGCACGTAGGCAATATACAATGAAAAAAAGTTACTTTAACAGGGCAGTTCCACCTAGCTTAATTTCTGTATGTTACAAATATCTTTAAATTGCCCTTATTTTTAATTTAAATCAAATTACAGGTCTCTTATATTTATAAAATACTTCCCCTGGGCCCTTTAAATCCAGGGACCTCCAATAAGGAGGGTTTGGATAGGCAGAACTGTTGTCACAGTAACCGCAATAAAACAATGACACTTTGCTGTTTGTAGAGTTAGGAAGTTTCCACAGAAAAATAAACAAAGAGATCTGCTTCTTTTTCTTTACATGATGCAGCACTTACTTAAAATATTTTTGGACATTGTAGCCGAATCTGCCCGTTTAAGACAGGATTGTAACATGCAAACACTGCAAAGGAGAGATTGAAGGACAGTCCTTGATGAATAACCAATGATTATGACAACCGTGGTTCAGATAGCCAACTTGCATAAACGGATTAAAAATTGGATTTATATTGGTGGAGTCACTGTTTGCCTGATCTCTATTATCAGCTCAATATCTTAAAGGGCTGCTACCCTGACCTATGTGTTTCTTTCATCTGGAATATCTTGTGCTCCATTTTTGAAATCTCCTTACATATCCTCACAGATTTCCTCCTATGCTTGATGGACATAAGTGGCATGGGCCTCATGGATCGAGTCGTACTTCTTTCCATGTTTTGCTGGTACAATGTCCTCAGTCCTGTGCTGTTGTCTATGTACACCTCCTTTCTTGGAATCCTACCACCTCCTGTATGCGGTTGATCGCCCTCCCTCTTTCATGACATGCGTTATTTTGTTCCAAATGCCCAACCCCGCTCTAAAATGGAGCTCAATCTTCCCTCAGTCAAGAACCACCACTGACCTGAATTGCGGCTATTCCTCCCAGTGACTGAGCCATCTTGGAGTCCTGTTTGACTGCGCACTCTCGTTTGCCCCTGATATTCAATCCTTTACCAAATCCTAAAGTACACTCTGCACTTTTGCGCGTACTTCACCGAAGAGGGCGCTAAAATACTAGTAAACTCCTATTTTAACTACTGTAATACTCTCCTGACTGGCCTTCCTTAAATTCATCTTCTCCCCTGCAGTGTTCATTTTGACAGCACATTTTGACTGAGTTTTAGTCTTTTGACTAAAATGCCATTTTAGTTTAAACTAGTTTGAGTTGACAATCTCCAGCTGTGAGGGAGGGAACAGGTCTGAGAAGCCAAGAACAAGATGGCAGGAACACTCACATGACAGTACCAGGCGATTCAGATAGGAGGAGTATCCTCTCCCTCTGCATTTTGCTGGGCATTGTTCCAGGGGGCAGACAGGCACAAGGAGCCTGCGTCTCAACCAATCCAGCTACAGATAGGGGCAAGGGACTGGGCTTTGGCAAAAATCCATGGGAACCAGAAGTCCAAATAACATTTTACTCACTTTTTAGTCAGCTGATGACATTCGCAATGATAGTTTTAGTTCTATTAACTGAGTTTTTATTTAGTTATTGTTTAGCTGTAATGACCGAACACATGCAGCTGCCAAAAATGTTTTGTCAACAAAATTAACACTGCTCCCCTGCATAAACAATGATGCTGCAAAGCTCCACTTTCTAAAGTCTTCAACTGGCTTCCCATTACCTCTGAAATTTGAAATGCAAGCTCTAGCTTACAACTGCCTCCATTTTTAACAGGTACTATCCTGCATGTTCGTCAAAACAAAATTCTCCTTGCTGACCACGCAGATGTATATCTCAGTCTAATAAAAAGCGGGATGTGCCTTAGACGTGAAGATGTTAAGTAAGCTCTGGGAAGACCCTCAATGACCCATTACCGACACCACCTTCCCTTCCTGGATTCTCACCTTACATTTCTCTCGTTCCCTGCTCTTTACAGATTGTAAGAGTACAAGCAGTGCTCTCTACTAAAGCAAACTACAACTCCCTTTTATACTCTACTACTACTGTACTACGTGTACACAAATAAAATGCTCTTAATGTCATCACATTGTTACAGGTTATGACATTAAGGCTTTACTGATAAATAGAATTTCATGAATGGGAGAGATCTCAGATAAATAGGAAAAACTCTGCTAATTTGGCTTTAAATTTAAAATTCTTCTCTGCAATTCTTTCTTTCATCAATAAAGTCTTAGGTTAATCAGTAGATGACGCAAATTTTTTTTTAGAAAAAAAGATGTTTCTACATTATTGAATCTAATCAATTTAAAGTCACGTTGGTACTTTAGCAATGCAGACCCATACCTCTAATCTTCCTTTAGAGACAGGGGAGTCCAGTCTGGGGTTGGGGTAAGGGCTGTTTAGGGTAGATTCACCAGGTAGGAAGGATAATGTGCTCTCCTTCCCTCCCCCGTCTTTAAAAAATCCTGCAGACGCAACCCCACTCCCCTAAAAAGTCAACAGAGTATGGTTTAATAGTACAGAAAATCTAGGATATTTATTATTAAACGCAATTTCTCCAGTTACAGTTGTGCATTTTACAAAGCATTTTAATGACCGTTAAAAAGATTTTTTTTTTTTTTACAAATTGAAATGCAATACCCTTTTCTCCAAGTATTCCAATTGCCATACGTTGGTTTAAAAATACACATTAAAACTTATGCTTCAGACACTCTAAACGTCCTATATTTTCAAAAACCACAAAATACATATAATAATATACTATACAGGTGGGGGAGAACAAAATGAAGTCAATACTTAATGTTAAAACAGCTTTGTGATGTGAAATGCTCAAATTTACAATAGAAACTGACAACTTGAGCGTATAAAGTACATTTTATAATTGAAAAATGTATTGCAACAAATAAAAATCACAGTTTTTTTTAAGTAAAGATTTGGTTAAAAAAAATGACAACTTTTGGATTGAAGCACAGTACAAAAATTCAGATTAATAATAAAAAGCTTTTTTGATCTGGAGTACCTTTCTAAACAATGTAATTTCCAGTGGTAAAAATGAATTACTAAATAAAAATATGTATAGTAAAATTTAACAATAAAAAGGACTTTAAATAAATACAGACAGTTCATGCTGTGATTTCACTGGGATTGGGTAACAATATAGCATATTTGCATTTAACAATGTTTGGGAAACAGATGCAAATCGTGTAATGGACTTCAGCATTCTCCACAGGGAGCCTGCAATGCTTATGTCTGGAAGAGGAGTCACATACAGGATAAAATGGTGCACTCGAGAATAGTGATTCCCTTCCAAGCCAACATGTAGGCACTACCCTGTTTTGGCATGGCACAGGTATGTTAACACTTTAAATGACAAAACAGGTGTATTACATTGCGCACCACTCTGGCTCAGAAAAGGTTAAACGTATTTCTACATTATGACCTGGCTCAACCCTCCCCTTAAAATAAATGTTACTCTCCATTAAATTAAAAGAAAAAAAACAACATGATTTGCCCCGAGAGGAAAAAGCATTTAACTGCAAGATTTTGAGCTGGTGTGAATTTTAGGAGGTGACCATGGGTTCACAGTGGTTGTGCAAATTATTAGGTCTTGCATATCCTACTGTAAGAAGATTAAACTGGGTGACCCTCCAAATAAAAAATATCCCACCTCCCCCACATAATTGCTGTACCTATTACTTCATGAAAGTTATTCTGTCCCATCCCCCCCCCCCCCCTATTTACAATTTAACATTCATATCTCCCCCCCTTCTGTTTGCCACATAATCTTTTAGTGCAGAGAGGGTTATGTATAAAGAGCAATTCTGGGTCAGCTGGAACATTCCATTGGTTTTCATGGGGGTAGCTTTTTTTTTTTTTTTTTTTAAATATTGCCTTAGAAATCGCTTTTTAAACATAACTCCGCAATGCTTACAATGACATTAATATTCCAACAGATATAATAAAATGCCAGAAAGAAATATTTCCTTCCATTCTCACATAAACGGTCAGGAACAGATCAAATCTTTTTAAAAATTTTACATGGTAAAATTCTTTAATCACAAAAAGAAATATTTGAAAAGCAAAAACTGCCTTTTACGCTGACAAAATTTTAAAAGTTGCAGATTTGTTTTGTTTTTTAAATTAAAAAAAAAAAAAAAAAAAAAAAAAAGCATTAGGTTTTCAATGCCTTCTGACGGTTTGCTAGGCAAACAATTTCTTGACAAAAAAAAAAAATTCAAAATAAGACATTTTTAATTGGCATGGGATAAACCATAGAGCAGAAGGTTTCATAAAAGCGCTTATAACGTACACTTTTCACAAGACTTCAAATGACAATACTTTTCAATTAGACGGTAATGTTATCAATGGCTTTCACATTTAACCACTTGGATGCCAGTGGGTTGGACCTGTGCAATTTGACAGCATAACATAGCTCCTGTCTGGCACTCTGTGGATTCATTGGTCTGAGATGGCTTCTGTGAAAATGGTTTGAAATCTAAACACCTTGTACGCCAAAACTCTTACCATAACCATTAACTCTCCAAATCAGCAGCACTGTATGAAAATGCTTACTTATAAAAAAAAAAAAAAAAGTATCTGGGATAGCTAACCTTGCTACAGCAGATGTTTTCCAACTACATATCCCATGATTCTCTCTCAGCCTTATGACTGACTATAACTCATGGTATATGTAGTTTACAAACAACTGCTGTAGCTCCTTGATTATTGAATTCCCATAGTGGGCAGGCATGGTGGCAAAAAAAAATCTGACAGATAATATCTGGACCCCTTTTCAATGCAAGTCAATGAATGCAGACAGATCACTGAAGGAAAGGATATCACAGAAAAAGTGATCTACTGAAAGGAGCAATGAAGTTACAAAGCAGCTGAGTGTTACCTGAAAAGAATAGTGTTGCCTGACATAATAACCAGTTATAAGCCACATTTTCTTGCAATACTGTGTGCATTAAAGTGATACTATATTTAATAAATACATTTATGTAAAAAGTGGACTTAAACCACATAGGTAATGTAAAGACTGTAGCCAAAGTGCCTGAATAAAAAGCTGCGGACGAGCCATGTATAATTTTATCCCCAAAAGCGATACTTCTTTTCAATATATTTGGTTTGTTCAGACATTAAAATGAAACCAGTTTTCACTTTACCGGGAAGTCTGTTTGAACACTAAGCATTCTCAATTTGAGAAATGAGATTCTAGCATGGTTACAACAAACCCTTCAATTAACCAAAGGTGCAATCTGGCTCCTGTTTTAATGAATTAATGCTCGTTATGGGCCTCTGACTAGAGCTAAAATACTTCAGTTTAAAAAAAAAAAAAAAAGCCTTATGCCATCTCCCTAGTCCTCTACCTCTGCCGTAATCATTCTTTTGCAAACATAGCCAGGTGCTTTACCAGGGCATACATTTTCTGCCATTTTGACCAGCATGAGATTAGAAAGATACAGGTTATAGCAGTACTAAGCCAAATAATGTTTTAGAAGCAGCGTAACTCACAAAGGTCTAGGAAGTGCCATGGGAGACAAGAGGTGGGTATTCGTAATAGTTCCTGCCATTTTGGTTAATCTAAACCTACTTTTACCTGAGCCCATTCTTTTTCTGCTCTCACCCAGCTTATTTTGGACAATACTTCGACCACTGGTGACCATTGTCCTGCCCCTAAAAGGATGCATCTAGTAGAAAAACATTTTTACTCACAGAATACAAAGTACCTTATTGAGTCCTCTTTTAGCTCTATAAGGGGTGCGCATGTTTAGAGGTGAAGGAAAAGATGATACATTGGATGCTATATTCTGATGTCTGCCCCTTTACAGAGCTAGAGAGAGCATAGAGGGCTCAATATAGTACAGGTTGAGTATCCCTTATCCAAAAAGATCAATTCTCCAAAATGATCAGTATATCCCAAAATATTTTTAGATTTCGCTACGTTACCTGTCAGAATGCAAGCACACAATTTACTTAGTGTCCAGCTACCTTAAGATGAGATATAGATTTATCGTGCATGCCCAGATTACCCCACACGAGCACGCCCACAAACAGTAATACAGGTTCCCTACGATGCCTCACATCACAATAAAAGTGATATAGAATTTGCATTGATACTACTGGGAGGAGAGGCTAATATCTTATTAGTGAAAATTATACATTATCCAAAATACTTCTGGTCCTAATCATCTTGGATAACTGACACACAACCAGTATATTTGCATTCTGTGTTTTAAATGTCTATTTAAAACATCTAAATGCAATATTTTAGTTATAAGAAGTTATTTTGCCTATATTTAAAAGGAATCTTTGACCTGTCATTGTTAGACAGAAAGAAAAGCACACGTGACTGAAAGTAGCATATACAAAGATTTAGAGCCAATTTTATTTCAAATCTGTTTTAAAGAGTTTAAAATCCCAACTGTATCTTCTCGCATGTTTGGACATTTATAAATATATTTTTCCTCTGACAAACTTAAAAAATAACAGCAATCAAGCCTCGATCTACACTTATAACATTGCACTTGTATAGTAATCTGCAGAAGAGAGAGCAGTGCTCAAAACAGCCAATTTCTGCACATTGAATAAATAAGAAAATGGTCAGCTGTTCTAGAACAATCTCTACAACATATTATAACAGGAAACATAAGTGACAAAAAAATATTACACATTTTAACCCTTTGAGTGGCATACCAGAGTGGCATGCATTGTTCAAAGGGACTGAACAAACACTATACACATTGTATACTACAGTAAAAACATGTACGTTTTATTTAGACATTTCTTCTGCCTTATGTATTATATATCAGTAGGCGGTTAATGTTCTGGATTATTTTATGAACCAGCAAAATGTCCCAAATAACATGCTGGGTACCTGCACTGTGGATACTTTAGACTGATTCTCAAAGATTGGGACAGATTAATAAAGGATATAGTGGATCTGTGTATTTTAAGTGACACTGCCCTCACCGACATCTCCTTCTCATAATATACACTTTACAATTCTGTGAAAACTGTGAATGTCTGTCCTATATGCCATCATATGGATCCCATGCAGCAGTGGTTATAGATCGTGAATCAGCCTCTTATAACAGCTCAGATTAAGATTATCACAGATTTGATCACTCGATCACATTGGTTTGAAAGCAAGGTCCGGTTAAATGGAAGTTGTATGTGATTTTTGAACACAAGGAAAATATATCTATATATAGCTCAGAAATCAGAGACAGGGCTTTTATTTCAAGTTTTGGATAAAGATGAAGTTCATGTGTATATAATTCATAATGTATATAGTTAGGAGTATCCAACATATAAAGTGAAAAACTTGTTGGCATAAATGGGGGGAGGGGGGGGGGGGTAGTTTAGGGATCAGAAGTGATATACACAATTAAAAAAAAATTAAAAAAATAACTAGTGATATATATTAAAATGGAAGATAAGATTGATAGTATCATAAATACAAGCTGAAGACTGGTTTTTTTTTTACGAATAACCAAAACCAAAGTCAAGCTGAGTAGTCAATATGCACTTGAGATCCACAGCATGATATTCTACATCATAACATTTGTTTCTCTATTCCACGATGCCCCACTGTCAACCACTGGATCCCATACTGCATAGTTTCGATCTAACTGCACTGATGCCTTCTCACTGATACATCAAAGTCTAAACAGGTTTCAACTGGCTGGGTATGCTAAAATGCTTGGGAATATTCAGAATCTAGAAACCCGATTATAAATGTCCAATAAAAGTTAGCAAAATACATTTGTAGACTCAAATAAGTTTTGCTTAGGGAAAAAAAAAAAAATCTTAATCCAATATCTTATCACTTCACTCCCAAACACATTTCCTGTATGTGTAAACATTATACATACAGTTATATAATCATATATACTCAAAATGTTTGGAATTACTGATGGTATCAATGTAAATATTTGTGTGTGCATGGGTTAAAGTCGTAGACTTTTAATAAGTCTTATCTGCACACTGTTACTCAAAAAATACCACTATGTCAACAGCCAATCAAAGACGAGAAGGGAATCTATTTGGTATCCCATTGCTTGAAAACCCGTTATGTAAGTTTGCTTTACTCTTTGACAGCAGGTTCAACTACTTCTATAATCCTCTAACCAGTCAAACATTTACAGAACAGAGGATGGGCAAATGTTACACCCTAGCTGAGTTTTCCACTGAATGCAGCTGATCAGCTAATCCATTTGGCACGATATAAGTCATAATATACAGATGTGCAAGGACCAAGCCTTCACATATTACATACCGTATTTTCCGGCGTATAAGACGACCCCCAACTTTTTAGGTTAAAATATAGATTTTGCCCCTCAATATGCCAGGATTTTGCCGCCCTCCTTCCTCCTTCCCCAATCCCCAGTACTTCCCTACTTTCTGTTATGTCTCCCGCTGTTAAGCCGGTCCGTGGCTGTGAGGGAAGCGTTGTGAGCTCCATCCAGCCACGCGGTCAATAAAGTTTGTTTAAAAAAAAAAAAATTTAAACAAACTTTATTGAAGCCGCGCGGCTGGAGGGGAGCGCACAACGCTTCCCTCACAGCCACGGACAGGCTTAACAGCGGGAGACAGAGCAGAAAGTAGGTAAGTAAATTCCCTTACGGTAGCGCCGGCCCTGCCTGTACTATGCGATCAGTGCTGATCGCATAGTGCAGGTAGCCTTTACGGATGGGCAGTGGGCCCCCCTATAAGACGACACCCGGCATTTAAGACGACCCCCGACTTTTGAGAAGATTTTCCTGGGGTAAAAAGTCGTCTTATATGTCGGAAAATACGGTAAGTGAAAACAGAGTAGGCCTTTGAAAGCAGCATCACAAGAGAAAGGAGATACTTCCAGATAAATAGAAAACTGTATGGATATATAGCCTGACAGAATATATATTTTATTATTATATACTTTGTTACTTTGGGTACCACTTAAAACCAATGGTATTTTTGAACAGGTTAATGCTGACCATTTTCACATATGGAGCATTTCCAACGAACACGCGGGATGCCGAACCTGACTGACAAGAATAATTGATGCCTTTTTATTTTTATATTCCATCATAAATAAGTCAATACTTTAAAGTCTGGAATAAAAAGCTCCACTTCGTTTAAATGAATAAATACAAAATACAGAAAATTATATTGATTAGTCGAGTCTTAGGATAAAACCTATCAATTATTGGTTTGTGGCAAAAAAGTTTAACCAATCCCAATGCGGATTTTCTTGTTGAAAGGAAATTACCATATAAAAATAAAAAATAAAAAAAAAGAAGAATGAACATTCTGCTACTCTGCGTTACAATCAAGGACTTCATATAATTTTTTTTTAGTCCAAGAATACAGTATGCCAGGTCCTCAAATACAGGCTCTTGCTAACAGTCCGGGAAACACGTTATATGCAAGAAAATGGGAATTAAGGCACACCAGACAAGGTTGCATTGAGAAATACTGAAAAGCAGGAAAAACTGACATTGTCTTCCATTAATCATCAAGAAACACCTTCATTGATTATGTAGTTTGGACTCGTAAAAGCATCCTTCATTGGAACACTAGAGGCTGAGAAACGGACTTGTAAATTCATACGAGGAAGCAAAAGCAGATAGACGACAAAGATGCAAACCCTAAAGTGCATCCAACAGTACTGTCCCTTCCTACTGCATCAACTATATACTAGGAAAGAGTGGCAGCTCACACAAAACTCAGCTAGATCAGATGTGGGGTAAGATAACGTTCCCATTATTTGGATGCAATAAATGTTTATTTGAAAATCAGAAAGCCTGTTAATGATAGAGCTCAGGGGAAACAGCCTAAAAATGATAATTTTGGACGCTCAATATTACGCCACATTCCTAGAAAAATCAGGGAAAACCCCTCCCACCCCAGTGGTAGCAATAAATTGCAGGCAGTCAAATGGTTAATACAGCAGAGAGCTTCACCGTAACAAAAGGCAAATGAACTCTTGGTAGACCTACAAATCTTATTTGTTTTTAAATATTACAAAAGGCCCAAACAGAAACCCTGAAAAGGCATGCATTTGTAGAAACATTTTTTATGATTTTCAGTAGACTGAGCAAACATTATCAGCCTTAACAATTTTACATAAAATGTGCTTAGAAAGGATTGTTTCAGTAAACACGATTTTATATAAATGGACAGTTTTCCATCCATCAGCATTTTTTATGTATGCGGTTTATCAATAAGAGCCATCAGATCTCACCAATAAGATCCTTTGATTTCTATTCTTTGGTAATACTGATTGTATAGGCAGTTGTTTTTTTGACCATGTCTTGTCTAATTTAAAATAATTCTGGAATCTAAATATATCAACAATGATGTCCATTATGTTAACAGAATTGCAAACAAATGCATGAAGTGTATAATGTGTTCCAAGTGTGTGTGTAGTGTCCATTTGTTATGACATCACCGTGTGTGTTGACATGCATACTTTCAATGGGAAATGTGTCATTTACATAACTTGACACAAGGTGATGTCATAAAGAGGAGACACCAAAGACAAATTAACACATTTTTCAGTCAATGTATGCATTTGCATGTGAGCTAACAAAGTAAAGCATCATTTGTATTCTGTGCATTCACACATATTATGGTAAGACAATAGAGTGCTTTTAGCTCAATTCTAAACCTAATATATTTTACCCTAGATAAAGCACAATCAACTAAACAGCAGGAAAGGAAGTGGATTAGACTCCTATATTGAAAACAGCAGTGATTATAAATGAGAATACATTCCAAACTAATACAATGTCTGGGCTTAAATACTTCTGTAATTTTACTATATGTGTAATTATGTGACAAAGCTTTACAAAAAGCACTAACACTTTGCACAATTTATTTTAGCTGTGTCACCATCGGTTACCCCTGATTAGAGTGACATGTTAAAATCTAATGTTTATTAGAAGCCTGTTCATAAAACTTTTTATAATCTGTATTTTCACTCATTACAAACATTAAAGTGACTTCTTTAAAAAAAAAATTAAAATAGATACTAAGAAAATACATGGTGTTTCCAGAACCCATACCTTATTTCATTGTATGAATTAATACCAAAAATCACCCCGCGTTTAGAAACCAATGAAACTTTTTTCTTAATATTTATTTTTAAGTTTTTTTTTTTTTTTTTGTCTGAAGCATTGCTATCACTAACTCTGGGTGCTTCCTGTCTGCTACAAACAAAACATGGTTTGCAAGCGTTTAGTCAAGAGGATAGCAAAAGCATACATACAAAAAGGCTGATTTTAGGAGAATATTATATATATATTCCTGATTTAACCAACAGAAATTGTATGTGTAATATCTGTCTACAGCAGCAAATGCATGCCTTAATCAAGGACATTTAAAACCTTGGAAGAAAAACATAGCAGCAGGAAATAGCATGTTTGATGAAAAACAAATAGCTGAATGGATTATCTTATGACAATGTTATGCAAAGCTAATCAGAGCAGCATCTCCAACCCTTACAATTGCAAAGAACCCAGGAACGCATTGGGGCACGATGCAACGGCGAACAATTTGGCAAGGAAAGGGTTGACATGTCATTTTTGTGCATTTCTTTTACATTTCACAAAAAACGAAACTTTTCGGATCATATTAAAGCTAAGTCTTGAGGCAGTATGCAAGCTCTTAAAGGGACGCTGACAATCTAAACATTGCAACAATGCTTTGGATCTAAAGAATAAAAATGATCTATACATTGTACTAGCAGAATTGCATGCAAGAAAAATATGTTTTAAAAGGTGTCTGTGGTGTCTCATGTTTATGACATCACCCGTGGCTTGATATGCAAATGACACTTTTCACACTGAAAAGTAGTTCTTTTGCAATTCAAGGTGATGAAAAAACAGTTGCTTGCAATTCAACTCACAATGTGTTTAGACTCTTCAGTCCCAGTATAAGCAATGTTTCTGCTGACAGAATCCCTTTAAAAAGGCCAAGCCACTGATCACAACCAAATTATGCAAATTCCCTTGCTGATGTGGCCCCAAATGTGATACAAAACAGCTCTATCCCTTAAAGAACAATACTTTGAAGGAGAAATGTTTTACAGATAAAATGTTAACTTTCAAATTTCTGGAAGATCAAAAATGATCCCGTACAAAGGGAATAGTTTGCTTTATCGTCTTTTTTAAACTCTAAAAACAATTCTGCTTTACTAGGAAAAAAAAGAAACGTGTAAAAAAAGGAAAGAACATAAAATAAAACCATACCCTGTTTAACCCATTTGTACATTGCATTTCATGCTAGCTTTGTAATTCTTATGATTGTTTAACGGGCAAAACCAGCCAATAACACTGCAGCCGGTAGGGATGCTAAATCATGGGAGGGGTATCATAACATCAGCCGGATACCTATAGGTTGGCCGGCCATGATTTAAATAGTGTTTCGTTATATGAACTGAACCTGCCTTGTAAAATACCCTAGCCAGTAACACTAATATACTTCAATATAAATAATCTTTATAATTTCTTCTTGCTTATATGACATCTTTTTAACACGTTGAAGAACACATCTGGGTTTTTCCTGTTTTTTTTGTTTACTCACATAATAAACTGCAGCCTTTGCTAAACTGCATTTGTTGTTTGTAGGTTAGGTATAAAGTACCTATTGTTGCATGTTACAATGCATGGAGATTTTTACCTGCGTCTCCAACACAATCAGACAAAAGTACAAAAAGAACAAAGCCCACAAAATCATAAAAACAAGAAATGCATAAGTTTTATCATATATAAAGTACTTGGAAGGCGGCATTGAAGAGATTTTTTTTTTTTGTATAAAAACTCTCCTTCTCCAAAAGCCAGGAACTTTTAGAGTTACCTTGTATATGATTAGGCAGTTCAGTCCAATGTGTTACCAAAGCAATAAGAAAATGCAGGGATATTGTTTGTCAGTGCACTATTGGTTGCAGACCAGGACATGCTGATGTGGCATCTTCTATATTGCTCATGGTCCTAACCATAAAGAAGGAACAGAAACCATCAGCCTCACCTTGGCAGATGTACGGATTGCATTAAAATAATAAATAGTTTAAAATAAAAATCATGTGCATGATAATTAGGGAATTTCAATTCCTCTGTAGAGATGGAAAAAAAAAAGATCATAATGCTTTGAAAAAATATTTTTAAATATTTTTGTTTAAATAAAAAGTGAACATCCTTTAGCACGATGATTCGTTTATTTTTTTCCCGTTTCTCAATGGATATGGCTGAAATAAAGTCGTGCAGAACTCTTTTGTTGCACTTGATGAGCCAATCTGTAGGTTATGGCAGTCTTCCTTCGCAACGAAACACAGTGTTGGAGAAAATTTAGAGGCAGCTAAATTAAAAAAAAAATGTATATAAAAAAAAAAGTGTTCCGGTTTGTTCGGGTCCTTAATGTTTCAACTTGGCGTCCAGACGTAGCCAATGCAGGCCTTGACGGGTGTAGCGTACCAGTTCTGTCATGGTGCTTGAATTAAAGACAAGGGGGCCCATAACTTTATCCAGTTCAGTAAAAAATTCTGGAAGAAAAATTTAAAAAAAGCGCATTAGAAATTAAAACAATGTTCCACTTGATACCATGTACTATTGTGTAACGTTACTAACGACTCATATGCTGCATCTGCCTATTGTGCTGTGCGATATGCCGGCATTTTACAAATAAGCGGATATAAAATAATGAGAATTTGAGCATGCAGCACATACACAATATCCATTAGAAAAACCCTTACCATTTTGCTCTTTGCAGAGTTGTTCAGCTTGGTCCCAGATTTCAGTGGCATACAAAAAGTTGGACGTTACTTGGACATAGCTGGCTGCCATCTGGTGGATCCTCTGTGGAATAGCCACTGAAGATGTACCTCCTGATGTACTGGACACATTGGAGGCATAGCTGCTTGAATTGCCAGGAGACAGCTTTGGAGATACTGGTGAAGGCATACTGACTGACTTGCTGCTTAAAACAAAAACAAATACATAGAAAATAAGGATACAAGTCATTTAAAGCCAGCATGCCAAAAATGTCTACTTATACCTTTACTGTTTTCATATTAACTCAATACTTATAGAGACTATGTCAACCCATACATTGCTTGTACTATATGAATGTAATGGATAAAACAAACAAGGAAAAACGATCATCTACATTGTGCAAGCAAATACATAATATTGAATTATGCATTTCAAATGTTTCTCTGGAATCAACGATTTATGACATCACCTTTGGCTTGATATGCAAATCAACTCATTTTCAAATGGGAAGTGTAATCTGCATATCAAACCACCGGTGATGTCCAACTGGAGGCACCACAGACATTTAAAACAAAACGTTTCAGTTGTTTTATGCATTTGCATTCAAATTTAATTTTTTTTTTTTTCATTCTCTAAATTCACAGTATGAACAATGTTTAGGAGGACCGAGTAGCTTAAGCCGTTTGATAAGTTACAAATTTAGATCTAAATCCCTTTGGCAGTATTTTATGGACCGCTCTTTGCTTGTATAGCTCCATTAGAAGGCAGACATCTTTGGCCAGATAAAGTAAAAATCTGACTAAAGATTCTAAACAGGTCAGCCCTGATAGAGCTGCACAAGCAAAAAGGACTTAAGGTAATCTGCATTCTTTTATTGAACAATTACATTACCAATATTAAACAAAAAGGTTTAAATCAAACATTTCTTACCTTCCCATCCCTGGTGACGGAGCTTGAGAATTACTGTACGAGTTCTAAAAAGAAAGGAAAAATTTTAAATTCAAGACTTTCAATAGTGCTAGATCCAATAATCCTGCCTATTGTCATAATGCAGGAAATAATCCACATGGTATCATTTACATGACTTATCAGGTACAATGCATGTTTAGTGCTTTTAGTCAATTGGATGTACACTACCATTCAAAAGTTTGGAGTCACTTAAATTTCCATTTTATTTTTGGAGATAAAAGCAAATTTGTTCATTAACATAAATGGATTAGAAATACAGTGTAGACATTATTAATGGTTTAAATTACTGTGTCAGCTGGAAACTGCTGATTTTTACTGAAATAACTGCATGAGAGAACAGACGACCATTAACAGGACCATCATTCCTGTGATCCAAAGGCACGTTGTGATAGCTAATCCAAGTTTGTCATTTTAAAATCAATGGCTTGCCTATTTATTTTGAAACTCATTTGATGTATTTTTTTTTTTTTTTAAGAAAAACAAGGACATTCCCAAGTGGTCCCAAACTTTTGATCGGCTGTGTATATTTTTCACCAACTAGAAGGCAATTATGTGGCTAACGGGACATCTGTAAAAAAGTTACTGTTAACACAACGCTTTTATAAGAAGAGGTGGGGCTACAATGATCAACAGGAGTCATTGAGCAAGCATAAATAAAAAAACAGACAAACTCAAACAAGCACTTACTTTTAGGTGTTCAGTTAATGTCTTGGAATATTTCAATGCACTCTCTTTCTTCAACTTAAACAACCTCAGGTACAAGAGAGACTGACAACGAAGGCTGAGGGGTTAAAAAGGAAAAAATAACATTTAAATATACATATTTACCACAAGCTGACTACATTTTATAAAAATCCTCCATCATTCCAAAATAAAAAACAACCCATAAAATCATACATACCAAAGAACCGCAAGTCTTTTATCGGCTGGTGTAGCATCAGGTGCTGCAGAGCTCTTGAGTTTCATGGTATACCTAGCAAATGTAACAACTACATTAATTATATGCAATCACTTGTAATTAATGTTTCATAGTAGCATGTTTTCTCACTGTGAGGAATCCGTTAACTCAAAGTAAACCCTGCAACTCATCAGCCCTCAAACTAAAAATCTCTTTACTATGGGGGATGTGGAGATGAATAACATGCTAGTTATATTACTTGTATATTACATTTCCCTTCATTACCAGAGTCCAAAACATTTTCTCTTGGTTATAGTTTGCCGGACCGTATTTCTAACACAATACCAAAGGAGCGTGCCTTGATCTGATGGACGAGGTGGAGAATATATAGCAGGAAAGTAAAAAAAAGGACATCGATATACGTACTTTATTAACTCCACTGTTTCTGAATACATGGGAAATGGAGATTTTGACTCTTGAACACTTTTCTCTAAAGCATTCCCGCATTCAATGAAAGAAACCACGGCATCCAGGTAGTAGATTGCTTTCTCAAACCTGTCCGACTGTACAAGGGGGGGGAGGAGGGGAAAACCGTTAAACTTTAGGATAGATAGCAAGGGTCGTCTCCTTAAAAAGGACACTTGGCAACACAGAAGCCCATCACCACACTGAAAACCACACAGGTTTACCCATAAAAAAAGTAACCAAAATAAAAAGCACCTTTGTAAAGCTTTGGGGGCACTTCCTTACCAAAGCATCAGCATTGTGCTTCAGTTTCTTGGCTTCTTGCAGATAATGATCAGCTGAATAGATTCTGGGAAAACAAACATGAGATTTAGGAAAGATAACAGACAAATATAATAAACACAGCTTGACACTATCTTATTTAAGAGCACAGCATTAACAAGCAGCACATTCTTTCATTCAAAATGCTAATCATAAAGTGACAATTTGAAAAGGCAAAGGAACAAACCCTTCACAAAATGATGAATCAAATGATAATTACTGGCTTGGTTGGAAGGTTTATACTGTGGACTGCATAATTCAGTAATAAAGAAAACTAAATGAAGCCATTATAATAAAAGTCCTGGATATTCACAATTATAAGAAAGCAGTCACAGAAGGATCTACATCCCATAGAGGTAAATGAATGTGCTATTTTGTCATCAGTGATGGTGACATTAAAGTTAGACTGAGCCCATTTAAACATTCCAGGTAAGAAACCGTTCAAGTCAAATTTGAATTATGCTCTGTCTTACTTGTCCTCAAATATCAGCTTTGCTCTTCGGGATTTGTTATCGACTGGCGGTATAAAGGCCACAGCTGCTGAATTACTTGGTGGTTTCTCCTGGAGAGGAAGACATTTACAATTAGATTAGCACAGAGTATCCAAAGACCAAAGACTCTATCACTCAAAACAACCAACAATGAAACCAAACAACATAATTCAGAATTTTCAACGCTTAGGATTGTCGGTGTCCCTAAAGCAGGACCTGACCAATCCCAGGATGGTTTTACATAAACTCTAGTGGTGTACCATTTCCCTTAGCCCTAAGAAAAATCTAAGGCTGTCTCCTGAACTGTACAAATTATTGTTAACCCCTTCATGACGCTAGGTGCTTGCGTCCCAAACGACGCAAGCACCAAAACGTCACAAATTGTTCCTGGCCACCGATCACAAGGTGATCGGTAGCCAGGAACACTCTGGCAGAGACCCGATCAGGGTCTTAATAGACCCTGTGGGTCCCTGCCAAAAGATTGCGAGACCTCCGGACGTCACGTGTGACGTCTGGCTTCGGGCACGGCGCGATTTAGAGAAATGTAGCCGGTGCTCGCTTTGAGCACTGGCTACATTTTCCCTGTCGGACTGAGGCCACTCAAAGTGGCCTCAGATGACAGGTGGGATCCCGCTGCAAGTGCCTGCAGCAGGATCCGAAAACAGCTCATCGCGGGGAGCCGCGATGAGCTGTTTAACAAAGGACGTTCTATGCCGTCCTAACGACTTTAAGGCACTTAAAGTCAGGACGGCATAGAACGTCCTAACGTCACGAAGGGGTTAAGCCCTGTACTGAAGGTAATAACATGATGCTTTTACACAAGGACAGGCCACCTTAGATATCCAGATCTCTGTTCACACAAGACTCTGGTTTCAGATATTTATAAACTATATTTTGTATTTTAAACTGTAAATCCATGCACCAAAATTCACCAGAGCAGTTTTGCAAATGATTACAACAAGGATTATCAAGGACAACCTTGGCCAACCCTTCCATTCTTGGATTTCATTATTCTGGTCTATTTACAGGTTTATAACAAAGCCTTTACCTTTGACTCTTTAGTACTGCTTGAAGTCTTTCCTTCAACCTTTCGTTGTTTAGCAGTGTTATTTTTGGTGCTACTCTCCTTGGTGCTTCCGCTGCTGCCGGATTTTAGGGATGAGGACTGGCTAACTGTTCTTTTACGTGGTCCATGCTCAGTCTTAGCATCTTTCTGTAGTGCAGGTGGGGCAGGTGATGGTAGAAGGTCTTTTTCTTTTACTGGATTCGGTTTTGAAGACCTGCAGTAATGCCAAATATCAGTTAGATCAAAAACATATTAAAACATTTCATGAACAGCTTTTCTTAGCAATGAACGGCAAACATGAAGTGCTACTTACTCTCTGTTGGGCACTTTGTGGCTTGTAACCTTTTCTGACAGTTTTAATTTCTTACTGTCCATACCCCTAGTCTCAGAATCCTTCTGAAAAAAAGAATTTGATTTTAACTACATAAACCAATATTATCAATCTGTCGTTATGGCCATAACTGGACAGGTAAATGGATGCTATGTTTAAAAAAATAAAATAAAGTTATTTAGATGGTCTAAATAAATTTAAATAAATAACACCTCCCTTAATCTTTTAAACTCAAAGGGGTACCACCCCCTATAGTTGCCAAAATAAATATTTTAACAAGAAACAGAAGTTTTATCAGTTTTTGCCTCAACACTTCCTAGCTCCTAAAAACTGCAAATAAAGAGTAATAGTTATTGCTATAGCAACAGTTCTGCCTTTGTCTCCAAGCCCTGCTTATTGGACGTGACGGAATTTCGAGGCCACAGTTTAATTTTTTTCAATATATAAAATACATGTATAATTTTATATAAAAAAATATATAACATTAACAGCATGTACAATACAACATACAGAAAATAAGCTGAAAGTAATGTAAATGTACAGTTATTTTACCTGCTAGGCCTAAGTTATGTTACCCGACTTTGGAGAAACCGCATTTTCTGACAGAAAATAAATCTACCTTCAATTGATTGAAGCTGCTACAATGTAATATTACAAACCTTGTGCTTCCTCTTTCCCTTGCTGGAACTTTTTTCAGTATGTTTTGGGGTTTCTTTTGGGTGTTTCTCGGGTGCACTTTTTTCCACCTTGAGTTGGTCTGTTTCTTTGCAAGGCCTTCCTGGGACTCGGGATAACAGGTTCAGGTCAATTTTTACAATAAGAGGGTGCCGGTCCTCAGGCTCACTTAGGGGTGAAAGAGGCTCCTTCTCTTCCATAGGAGAGAACAATCGCTGCCGGAAAAAACTATCGTCCTCCTCAACAGAGGGCTTCACTGGAGGAGTCCTATTGCTCTCTGAATATTTGGGGGTTTGCGATGATGGGGGAAGGCTCTCGTTTTCATCTGAGTCAGATGAGGAGGTATCCGTTTCAACAAACTCTCTGGACTTCTGGGGTGGTTTACTTGAAGCCTTATTAAACTTTTTCCTCTCAGCCGCAGGCCGAGGAGAGGACTTGGGTTCCTTCTTTATGTTGGGTTTTCGAGAGCCTTTTGTAGCAGCCTTATGTCGGTTAGAGGGCAGATTTGTGGTCATCTCTGCTGTTGTGACACTCTCTATTTTGAGTCCACCTCTCGGTGCCTCTACCGCTGCTTTTTCATTTTTTTTGGGCTGTTTCTTACCAATTGTTCTCCTTTGTGTGGTGCTTTCACTTTGAGCTGGGGATTTCTGCCTACCACGGGTGCTCTCAGAACCTTTTTGTGCATTCTTTGAGTCTCTGACAGGGGTAGCAGTATTTGACTCCTTTGGCCCACTCGGTTCTGCATAGCAGGCTCCTGCCCCCTGCTCTTGACCATCCTTTTTGTATCCTTGGGACGATGCAACGTTGCTCTCTACGGATGACGCAGGAGACACTTTGTGTGGATTGACTTTATTCAGCCAGTTATCCAACTGCCATTTATTTGTAGCTGGAGGATCAGGCTAAAAAATAAAAAAATAAATTACAAAACACTGCAATAAAATTCAATTTTTACAAATGCTTATAATACCGTTGCCCAAAAGAGAGGAAAAGGTTAGCCATCGCTAATTTGATATTAAAGCTATCGTGGACCAAGTTTCCCCATGATGCTCAGTCACCTATCATGCTGACAATACGTCATGGGGATCCTTGTACACCCATTTCTAAACTACACATGCTAATTAATCCATGAGCACGCACGGAAGTGCATATACACACACAAAATACACACGACACGGCATTCACACAGACACTGAATGATCCGATAATAGGGGGGAAATGAAGAATAAAAATGGGGCACCTTTCTGGCAATTATCAGGAACATTACACTGGCTCGAATGATTATTGCTCCACTGTTTAGCAACTTGCAGTAAAGAGCGCACGGTTTAATATACAACATAAAAACTATTCTATCAAGTTTGTAAAAACTCGTACACATTATAGAGTTTCGTGGTTTAGACCTACCTGGAGAGCAGATCGACTTAGATTAGGACATTATACCCGGTTTAAAAATGTATTACCTCATGAAAACGGAAAAACAGTGGACACTTTGGCTTGAAAATAGAAAGGTCAGATGAAGACAGATAGAGTCGTTTGTGCTTGATGGCATACTCCAGCAAACAAGCCATGCTGTATAATGTGGAGCTCTGTGGTCTGCAGCTCAAGTCCACAACTCAAGTTTGCCAAGACACCTGGCTGCATCCAACTTATATAGAAACCAAAACAATGCAGAGACCACCCATTATTCAAAGGTGTTAGAAATGGGTGCGGTGTATGGAGTCCATGAAATAACATGCACCATGGGATAGCTGAACCATGATTAATTAGTATTATAATCAATTGCACCAGAGAGGAGATGGATAGGAACAACATCATGTAAATTAGCTTCTGTTCAGACCTCTGAAAAGACCAAAACCACTGGATTAAGTTGTGTATCAGACTTGAGTAACCATTTATTTCCATATAGTTTCCATAGTTTCAAGTATGTTTCCTTTATATATTATCCAATCTGGTCAGGCAGGGACACAAGAAATATATTATTAAGCACTTATCTTCGTCAATAAGGCAGCTTTAAAAAAAAAAAAAAAAAAGACTGCTAACAATATATTATTACATTTTTGGTTACATAAGTTGAATTATTTGTCATGCCATACGATTGATAACCACCTGACCTTTAGGAGATGGAGGGTCTTTAATTCCTGGTTCCACCTCATACAATGATATGGCCATGCCAACCAGTCTAGCATCCCTCCATGCTGCTGGTTCAGACAGGATAGCACAAATATTCAGCTCTTAACTCCTTCAGCACAATAGTATTCTCTATTTTGAGGTCTGTTCTGGACAATAGCTTTTTTTCTACTTTAGCCATGTGTGCGTTTAAATTAAAGTGTAAGCTTGCTATTGTAATGAATCCCTGCATATAATTTATCGTTTTTAAGGAAAGATGGGGCTTTCTTTTGCAACCATTTTTTTTACAGATTTAACCCTTTGTGTAATGTATACAATAGTGTAAAAATAGTTTAAAATAAAATGATGTTTATTGTATTTTATTCTGGGACAGTAGATTTCTCTCCTCTCTCTCTGACAAGATAAAAATGCATCACGGAGAGAGGGACGATTTTGACAGAGTTCTTACAGCGCTGTCATTTAATGTACTCTTTTGCATTTATTACATATGATCAATGCGATTGATTTTCACAGTGATCACATAAATAAATGCATAAAAATAATGGTCGATCCTGGTCTGCCCAACTGTTAAGGCAATCAGGATCAACTTTCCCCATTTCAATCCTCACTGCAATGGCTGAGACAGCATGTCTCAGCTATTGCAGGTAAGACAGCCCATTCTGGGTGTTTCAGACTTGCCTCTATCAGAGGCTAGTCTGAAACACCCCCTCACCCTATTGGCATAGGGTTAAACACAGCCCGAACATGTACACCAATGCATTGCATTGGGAGCCCGTACATGTACGGGCATTGTCCGGAACGGGTTAAAGGGAGTACATCATCTAAACATTGATCACGCTGTGAAAGTATAGAATCATTAAAGATCTATATATTGAGCATGTAAACACATAATGATAATAATGTGTCTTAAACAGAGGGACTCCACAGACAGTTATGACATCAACTGTCGCTTGATATGCTACACAGTTATTTTCAGGAGCCAATGTATAAATTGCGTTTCAAGCCACAAAGTGATGTCAAACAGGAAACGCCACATATTTAAAAACATCTCACTCTTATTGTACGCACTGGCTTTGAATTCTGCTAAAACAATGAACAGATCCTTTCTGATTTCTCATTTTGTAATTTCCTACAGCATAAACTATGTTTAGATAAAAGAATTACTTTAACCCAGTTGCCAGAGAGATGTAAACATGTTGCTACACACTCACAATGTATGCCTAGGTTGGCATGTAAATGCAGTGAACATAAAAATGACATTCAGCATGTCATAATAAAACATCCATTATTATACAGGAATAACACTAATGCCCCATTCTTACCTCTGGTGAGGCATTACGTGATGGCTCGTTTGCCTCACTGTCACTAGAACTGCTTTCGCTTTCAGAATCAGACCCAGAACTGCTCTCTGATCCACTGTGGCTGCTTGAGTCATCTCTGGAGTTCTCGGCTCCTTCACTGTTATGCTGTGAGGGCGCAGAGTTACTGATGAAATAAAAAAAAAAAAAGTATATATTAAATCATCACCCATAAAGTGCTATACATAAGAGAGCCCACTGTGCTCTATCACATCGGACACAGATAGCAATAGATGTTTGGGCCTTTAAAGGGATTACATTTGCCTTATCTTATTTCCATAGTACATATCTACACATATCATTAACATTAGATTAAACTATGCTAGGCTACACGCTAACTGTAAATTGTATTTGCAGTTTAATCTTTAACACACGTTTAAGTCACGATTTTTTTTCTTATCTAAAGCAAGTCCAAAGTAAGTAATCTGGACTCCCAGGAAACAACATTTAAAGTGCATATTCATACTAAGAGGAGCTTAATCACTTCCATGCAGAGCTGGTTCCATTGCCACAATCTTTTTATATGTTTAAGAAATCAAAGAGGAGGCAAAACAAGCAAAATAGCTACTGAACGCAAACAATTTTTTATTATTGTGGGGTGTGACATCCCAGTCAAAATCCCAATGTGCCTCCTACCCCGGTATATGGTTACTGTCTGAATATGACAGCACTGTATAAAGTACAGCCTGGTCATCATGCTCAGATTAATTTATGTGACTAAACTGCAACACTGTAGCTTTCCAATTTGGCACTTTGTTTCCTGTACACAGGTTATTCATGCTGCCCTGCGGTGTGTGCAGAAACTAACTCAGGGTAGTGCCTATGTGATCCCCTCAACTTATTATCTGGCACCCTCTGGAAACACATGGATTCCCCGCTCCGTAAGGCAGCATGGAAGAGTGACAAGAGACAACATGGATGATCTGGAGAACTTATTGTCATGGTCAAGAACATGGTTTACAGTAAGAGACTGAAAGCTCTGATGACCATACTGCAGTTTTATTCAGGGAAGATTACAAATGTATAATACGGCTGTAATCAGTAAAACATATACTCTGTGCAGCCCTGGAATATACTCCAGGGGTCCTTTGATAAAACACTGATGTGGTTACTCTACAGGTTTTATTGGTTTTTTTTCCCCTTGTTCTCACACGTGTCTAGCTTCAATACATAGTACGTCATCATCAGCTTGGAACAATTCTTCTGTCCCCAGTATGCTCACAACCTGGTTCTTAGAGAGTCTGTAGTCATGCACATCATTATTGTACGGCAGTACACAATACAACTATAAATGTGCCCGAGTAATTCCTCTTATTTAAACCAAAATGCACACAATGACTAAAACGGACCCGGTCACATATAAACCATTTCGAAAATCTTGAGTGGAATTATAACGCAGACGGCAACCTGCTGATAAATGATCAATGAAACCGCTACAACCCTTACAAATGGAAAATTATGCAAAGTATGCACACTTACCTTCCTGGAGCATTTGCTGGAACATTTTTGTCACATTCCTGCAAAAAGAAAATAGTCTTCATTAAAAAGTGTTGCTTATCATTTACTTTTGAGGAAAGGGCATTTAAATAAGTTATACAACAGATTTCAACTATATTCTAAACTAGGGCGTCACAGCCAGGCAATGTAGTTTAAATATATATTGCCTTTAAACACTGTTTACTTTGGTACAGATTGAGCATCCCTTGAGTATCCAAAATTCTTGGGACCAGATTTATTTTGTAGAGATGAGGCATCATTGGGAACCTGCCGTTTGAGGATTGGAAAGGCTATATCGCAGTTTAAGGGTGCTGGACACAGATTAAACTGTTGTGCGCTTGCATTCGGATAGGTGTGAGCAGAATTTGCAACTTGTGCCAAAATCTGGAATTTTGGGGGGATAACATCATTTTTGGATAAGGGATATTCAACTAGAATCGGTTGGATGTATCTTATGTTTGAGAAACAGCAGTAAGGCCCTTACAGAGACACATTAAATAAAATGTCAATGGCTTGAAACTGGGAAGAAAAATGATGCAAGTTAGTTGGAACTAGTTGCCAAAACCACATTATATAAATATTGTCCAAAGGGTGAAAGGTGGAAAAGTTGCCATGGTATACAGGAACAAAGCTTCTTACCAAGTACCCAATATTTAGTAATTTTGGAAAAATAAAATTACTTTTCATGTTGCATGTTTCCCCACTAATTTGCAAATAAACATTTCTGCAGATGTTGATAATTTTCATTTTAACCTTCAGTTACTTAGAATGTCGAAATAAATTCACAGAAAATATAGATCTAATCAGTTCTCGGAAGCTCTCTGACAAAGCTATTCCTACTAGGTGAGAGGTCAAGTACAATATATAGTAACCGAAACCTGTCTACTGGTTAGAAAAATCATACTGGAAACAAAAAAAAAGGTGGACATGTCAGACGTGTTAATCCAATCTGAACCTGTTCACAGCAGGCAATCAAACCAATTTTAAAAGGACTGATTTTATTTACCTGATCTCCATCGCTATCTTCACTGCTGCTTATCTTCAAATCCTCTTTCAGCATGCTGTAAATAAAACAAAGGTAGTTTAAATCAACCATGTTCCAGATAAGGAAATAATATCCTCTGCAATTTCCTCTGAATCTGAGTTTTCAAACTGTGGCCATGCAGGTGCAGAATGACTACATCTCCCATAACCCTTTATCACCTTAAGAATAGGAGCAATAGGAGAGATTATCAGCTTTAGGATCACAGATGGACACCCTTGGTTTTACAAAAAATACAATTAAATATGGCCATTTTAAATAAACATTAAAGGTTACAAAGTGCATACATCAAATGGCATAAAAGGAGGGGAAATGTGTCCTTATGCATAGGAAATACTTCCAACGGCCAAATATAAATATAATAACACAAAAATGCCTAATCAAGAAACAAAAAGGAATAAAAGGTATGGGAAACAGAACCTAAAGTCCTTTTATATCCCTTGATATTACTTCTGGCTTCATGGATGACCTCGAAGTGTTTTAAAATTAAAACTATATTGAGATTTCCATAGCTTTTAAGTATGTCCTGGGGCACCATTAAAGATCCGCCAATATCATTTATCTGAAAAGGTAACAAAATGACCCAAGTAGATGCCTAGTGTGTTTGCAAATAAACCTGAACTATAACAAAAGATCAATAAACTATAATACAGACAACCTAACAGTTGAAAAATCAACCTGGGGTGAAACTAAAATCAGTGCTAATTAACAATACAATGTACAGTAATATGCTTTGTGCAGTTGGGAGTGATCTTTCAACTGAACAATGTGTGTAATTTATGTACTTCATTATAATTTGCACAGTAACCACATTATGTAAATGAATTGATTTAGAAGTGTTGGTTTACTCCTTTTGAAGATAAACAGGATTAGCAAAAGCACTAAGATAATAGGACAATCAAATACCAGAAAAGTTATTCTCAGGTAAACATGTCAACTCTCTATGCTACTCTTTATTATGCCTGTATTTATCTCATTTAGCTTTTACAAGGGTGTACTACTTCAACATCAACAGTCTTCAGATGCCTCTGATCTGGTGTGGGGGTGCTGCCATACTCACGATTTAGGTGCATGACCATTAGTAGCTTTAGAAGATGAATTGTATCTTTCTGCAAATAAAAATATGAAAATGTTACCTTGACATTTATAACGTGTGTGATCAAAAAAAAAAAAAAAAAATGCAAAACTTGCTTCACAACTATGTTTAATTGGATTTAATATTAAATCGTGTGTGGGCGATATTTATATTCAAACAACATATATCCATAATTATGCCAAATATTTATCAAGGTAAAAGGCGCTGTATTGGATCAGAGGCCCACTGTTTCGATAAGCAGCTTTGGGTTAGTTGGGGAGACCATGGAATCCTCCAACAAACTGGTTCACAGATTCCCCACCCAACCTTCACAAAAAGCCCAAATCCCTCCTGCATTATGGTTCCGGAGAAGGCCAAACAGACAGACTTGGCAGTACTTTGTCAAAGAGAAGCCAAGGTTTTTACTTGAATTTCTTAACAGGGGGCACTTGTGCAAATACATTTTATACTCAGAGTATCAAATGACTGCTGCTCCAGCTATTGAAGGTCTACATCTCCCATAATCCTGTCACCGTAAGAGAGACAGGCAGGGAAATATGGGTCATGGCAAGCGGCCACATCAACTATTATACCGATGTAAACCTATGCTTTAAGTTTGTGGATGAATACAAGCATTACTACATCAAAAATAAAAAGAACTCCATTAAATGCATTCACAAAGTTAAAAAATAAATAATGAAGACAGCAGAAACTGTCCCTGCCCTCAGTGAGTCAAGAGGTGTGAGAGTTCACCTACTGATGATGCAGGAACATTAGGCAAAACAAACCAATTAACTCTCACTATAGGTTGGTTGAAAACTAATAAGCAATCACACATGCCTCCCACTGAGAGTTTCTGTATATCCCTACTTTACAAATGCTCCCCCAACCGTGTACCAATGTATCAGTGTGTAAACATACATATATACAAGTGACTATTTGTCGTACATATCCAAACAGTGTAAATATACAGTGGGCTTGTAAAATAATGATTAAATACTTACTTTGTTCACTAGCCGCAAAATTAGCCTGCTGTGCATCCTAATTAGAGCAAAAACAACAAGAGATTTAGATCCCAGAATAAAAACTCAACTACCTCCCCAAATAAATAGTCAAGTGAATTTACATTTCACAAAAAAAAAAAAAAATCAAGGCTGCAGTTCATAATGGGGGTCTTTAAAGCCTAATGTATAATACATGCATTAATAACACAGGAAGTCAGATAGCTTCAAATCTTGAGAGCAAGCTTCTTCTGTGAAGCAGTGACCTAACTAAAAGCCTGAATATAAGACTACCCTATAGGAAAAAAGTTCAACTTGTATATATTCACATGTAAATTGCTTTTTAATAAAAAAAAATTCTGATAAAAAAAAAAAAAATTTCTTGTTTTTATTTCCTTTTATGTGCCAATGCTGCATCTCCCCCCCCCCCCATTTGCTCAGAAAAAATCCTCGTCTTATATTCGAGCAAATACGGTACATTTGTCCATTTTTTCTGCCATCAGAACAAATGTCAATAAATTATAACTTATGCGATGATTGCAGCTACTTTAGTATAAGCAAGAATTATTTTTACATGGAGCCTAGAAGGGGGGTTGTAAGTACTTTGGAAGATACATGCCATTTCCCTCATACCTTGAACATGCTTTGACCTGAAGTACACAGGCTGATTCAGTCACCAACTGCCACTCTGGTTCCAACAATTTTAGGCCCAATCATTAAAACAGGAGCTAACCCATTTCCTTCTATCATTTCACACAGCTTAATTTAAGCATATGGTTAAAATTCTGCTTACATGACTATATAGATTATTCTTCACATTCACATATTTAGGTGGCAGAGTGCCTTTAAAGGCATTCTCCCTGTATGCTGTAAAATGGTCCCTGGAGATGTGGGTAGTAAAAGGCATGCACACATATTTGAATGTTTCCAAGCGGCTATACTCTATGTTGCACTTAAACATTACAGGCAACCGGATAACTTCACATCAATCAATATAGCATACACAGGTTCCATATATTGCCATAACATTTTAACCCAACTACCATAGAAGGCAATATTCTAGAAAAGGAAGCTATTGATGACTTTCTGCCATTGAATGCACCCATGAATGAATCTGTTATAATGCACTAATTAACCCCAGCATTTATACATGTATCTCTCTTAATACAGCAAGAACATTAGAAACAAACCTTTGTGGGGAAGGGAAATTTTGAGAGCTCAGTTTTGCATGGGGTGTGAATAGCTGTTAGAGGGGGAGGCCACGAACGGGTCATCTCCTGAAAAGAGACATTGAAGTAAACAGTTAAAAATTTGCTCACTCTCCTTAAAAAAATGTGAAATATAAGTGTACAAGCACAAAGAATTTTATGGCATACTTTAATTATGGCAATAAAAGTGTTTACGCCTGACACAAAAGGTCAGTGGTGTCATAAGAAGGGCCTTCTTTAGATGCCATTATTTTCATCATATCATATGGAAACAAAAAACTTTCTAACTTTAAACATGGAAAATCTTTTTACCTGCTAAATAGATTCTAATGTTTGTCCTGAGTTTAGAAATAGCAAATGTTTACATCTTTTTCTGTTGATTTTGCAAAGTATAGGGCAATAACCAAAATTAGCATATTGCTTCTCCCTAACCAATTTCTCCTACATCGACCTTTTAACCCCAACAGTATCCCTAAATCTAAGGCAAATTGCCCCCCCCCCCCCATACTGTAATGTAGCCGACTGCCTCTAGGGGCAGTCTTGCAACACAGTAATGAAAGTGATCTCTTCCAAAGCCCGTCCTATAATTGGGAAGGGGAGTTTCGACATTTTACAGTCTGTAACACTAGTCAATAATTTGCTTTATTTTGAACTGCTGAAAAAATATCAAGATTTCAATTTTTTTTACCTTTAGAATTTCATCTACACAGCTTACATCACTAGACGCTGAAGCCTGAAAGAACAAAAATACAGTATATTTTAATATTCAAATTGAAATAAGCATCAGCTAATGATTCTTTGTATGCTAAACTTCCACCAAATATCACAAACTTCTGGAAAGGTGACCACTGCAATCCTTACTATCTTGATTTATCACAGTTGTTGAGTGCAGACAATTATGGTTTCATCTAGCTTAAAAACACAGATGGTTATCCAAAGGATTACATCACAGTAAGGGCCTATGTCTGAGCATCATGGAACACGTAGTCCTAAGACACCAAATGTAACTAAAGCAGCTATACATAATAATTGGTGTCAATTACGCATAGGGTGAACTGTAAGGGCAAAGGAAAAAAGCAAATGGCAGGGACACGTACGCCCTGATCACTGTACCGAACACACCTGCTTATTGATTAACAGTATCGTGGACAGACTAATAAATTTCATGCAATATTTCAAACCTGTTGAGAAAATATTCAAAACATATTTCTACAACTTACATCCAGTGGCTGTGAGGGTATTTTAAGCTTCGTAAGATTTACTTTTCCACTCTGTTTCAGTTCACTCATGCTATTGCCTTGAGCTTGGCTACTGTAGTGTTCAGAAGAAAGTTTTGGTTCCATAGACTCTGGCCCATCCATAGGTCGCACATAAGCTGTAGGCTTCTGCAACATTGAACTAGACTTCGACATTAGAGACGGGGGGAAAGTTTGGGTGGAGTGTTGCCCACTTGAAAACGAAGGTGCCCGAGTAGGAGAGTCCCAACTAGCTTCTGGGTCCCTTGGTGATTTTGAGCGTGGACGTTCCTTGCTGTGGTGATCACTCCCATGAGGACGGGAATGACCTGAGCTCAATGCAGACTGCTTCGCTGGGCTGATAGAACGAGATTTGGAGTGATCTGATCCGTGCTGCCCTTTCTTACGACTGCTGCTGCTGTATGACTCTCTGTCGTGCCTTTGGCTGCTGCTGCTGCCACTACCTCGGCTATGTCCCCCTTGTGTGCTAGACGAGGATCTTTTCTGGGACTGTGAAGAAGTGCTGGGTGCTGGGCCCACCGGAGTCCATTTATTGCTCTGGTGAGAGCTACTATGTCTCTGATCTCCAAAGAAGCCCTGTCCAGATTTATCATCTGGCGGTGGTGGAGGAACTGTTGGCTTGGGTATCCCAACTATCAAAGGACGGTCACTTATCATATCCTTCATTTCATCGTAATTTCCCAGCATGCTCTGGATACGACTTGATAATTTATCTTCCTTGCTTGTCTAGAGAAATAGAGAAAAATTAGATCAGGGATGAGCAACTGGCCTAACCAAGTGGTATATCTGGAATGAGTGTGTCCCAGAGAAGGACAAAAGACATAAAGGACATAGAAGGATCACCATCTATAGGAATAAGACCACCACCAGAGTCGAGAGGCCAGAGATATAGGAAAATGAAAAAGGTGGGACCTAGAACACAGAGGCGGTAGAGGGAAGGGATTGCAGAAAGGGAACAAGAATGTAACACCAACTAGCATCCTTAATTTAAAGGGACACTCCCAACAAAAAATTTGAATTTTTTATTTTACTTGTTGATTTCAGATATGTATTTTGTTTTTGTCATGTGAGTTTATTTCATGAAATATTTTACTAAACAAGTGTGACTGGGCACTACCATTTTGTGAAATAGTGTTTTTGGGTGCCACCCCCAGTGAATTTACAGCACTAGTATCTCACTTTGGGGCTGGGGACACAGAATACAGTCTAGAAGTCTGAATGTGAGGGTAATGTAACTATTACATCAAAAGGGGCAGATTTATAATCCTGTTTGATCAGGTCAATCCCCTTCTTTGTGTTGGAAGGCAGGTTAAAAAAAAAAAAACAAAAAAAAAAATTGTACACAGCTACCTAGTCATGCTGACTATGATGCACAGGAGCCAGTAAGAGAGCATGGGTGTATCTTATAATACCATCATGCAGGCTTTGGCCACAGTTGTAAAGTGAGACTTGCGGGAAGATTTTAGACTGTTACTTAATGGGTAAAATTCTCAAAATGGATGCTGAAGACCTCTAATTTTATTTTTACTTTTATATGCAATTAAAACATAGAAGAAAAAACAGGGGCATATATCTTATCTAATTTGTTTGTTTTAAACGCACAGGTAATCTATTTACATCTTATATAAGTGGTAGTCCCATAAGTGGAACAGTTTTGACCGGTGATCAAGTCCTGAGCAAAGTCAAAAGCCTAAGGACTGACTTATGTCGACCAAACCTCCAAGTAAATGCAATCTTTTTTTAGATGCACACAAATTTAATCGCAAACTAGCCCTTAAAAGGTTCCTTGGCAATGGCATCCAAAAATCACAGGAATACAGAAGTACTAACAATAACTTAAGGAAATAATAATCCGCCCAGCAGATAAGGTAGGCGGTGTAGTCCTAATAAGCAGGGATTCATATATGAAACAATACTTCAGACTTTTGAAAGATTAAAAAAAAAAAAAAAAATGTAAAAAAAATTGCGGGACCCCACTTTGAAATTCCACATGATCATGGAGATCATACTAAATGAAGGTAGGTGAATGTGAACATTAAATAAACATGAATTTGAATTTCTGTCCTCTTTAAATCCAGTAGTACCATACTTTTATTACCTACCCCAAATAATGGGGAGGTCTTCTTACAAAAGTATGTGCTGTACATTCCAACATATTTAAAAGACAGTACAGATATCATTAACCAACTAGAGAATATAAGGTGAAGCCCTAATTTCCGATTGGTAATAGCTGATGTATCAGCTCTCTCTATACATCCATACACCATGTCAAAGGCATTGAGGTAATCAAACAGCCATTAAAACCATTTAACATAAACACTGGAATATCATTCGTGGAGATTACATTCTAGGAGATTTAGCTCCCAAAAAACCTTCAGTCATCTTGAAAAAAAAAAAACTGAAATCTGATCTAGCTCCCAGTATAATCAGGACAGTCCCTAAGATGGAGCCATGTGGTTAAGAAAAAAAAATACACTAGGTTTTCATAAATGTAGAAACCACAAAGGATGCACCCACCAGGCCCAAAAGACGATCGAATTGGTTTCCAAAACCACAGGTAAGACATTCAAAATTAAGAATTTCATTAACTGCACTACTACTCATGTGGTATACCTAGTAAAATGTGGTTGTGGCTCATAGTATGTTATTTGATACATGTGAGTTTATGGCTGTCTAAAGTAAAGACAAATAAGTCAATGGGCCCTAATGGGATACACCCAAAGTTATTAAAAGAACTTAGTGGGGTACTAGCAAAAACGTTAACAGATTTATTTAACAGACCATTGTTTACCGGAGTAGTCCCAGAAGACTAGAAATAAGCAAATGTTGTGCCCAAATGTTGTTCTGCTTACTTAAGGGAGATCATGTCAAACTTCGATTGGGTAACTAAAATAATAGATCAGGGGGGTGCAGTAGACATTGCTTACCTAGATTTCAGTAAAGCTTTTGACACTGTTGCACATACAAGGATTATCAAAAAACTGCAATCTTTGTTTGGATTTCAATATTGTTGAATTGATTAGACAATGGCTAAGTGACAGGCAACAGAGAATTGTAGTCAATGGAGTATATTCGATGCAAGGTCTTGTTACTAGTGGGGTACCTCAGGGATTTGTACTTGGACCCATTCACTCTAATATTTTTATTAGTGATATTGCAGAAGGTCTTGTTGGCAAAGTATGTCTTTTTGCTGATGATACAAAGATTTTCAGTAAAGTTGATGTTCCTGGAGGGATCAGCCAAATGCTAAATGATTTAGCTAAACCAGAAAAATGGTCAGAACTCTGACAACTGACATTTAATGTGGACAAGTGCAATAATATGCAACTTGGGCTCAAAAACCCCAAAAAGTTGAATATTTGACACAGTCCTAACATCAACATCTGAGGAAAGGGATTTAGGAGTAATAATTTCAGAGGACTTGAAGGTAGGTAGGCAATGCAATAGAGCAGCAGGAAATGCTAGCAGAATGCTTTGTTGCATAGGGAGAGGTATTAGCAGTAGAAAGAGGGAAGTAGCCCTTGCCATTGTACAGAGCACTGGTGAGACCTCACTTGGAGTATTGTACACAGTACTGGAGACCGGATCTCCAAAAGGATCCTGATACTTTGGAGAAAGTTCAGAAAAAGGGCTACTAAACTGGGTTGAAGGATAAAACTTACCAGGAAAGGTTAAAGCATCTTAACATGCTTGGAGGAAAGATGTAGGTAAAGGTAAACACAGTCAAGGAGTTTAAACATGCAAAGGATAGGCGCAAGGCTATCCTAGATATACGATAGGCAACTGGGGACTAATAAATGTAGAAAATTGGGCAGACTAGATGGAATGCCGACCCATTCGGTTTCAATATACATATATTTTGTGTTGTTTAAGCCTGTGTGTATGATTAATGTATGTATACATACACAGATTACCGTGCCTCGGGAGCACAGGACAGCAGAACAACTTCTACCGTAACCAGGAAGTGGTTCTGCCGTCCTGTGCTCCCTAGGTGCTACGGGATCTACAGGTTCAGCGACACAGAGCTGGTTGTTTCGGAGGTCTGGGACCTTAATGCAATAGTTTTACTGCATAAATTAAAGTAAGGCTGTGAGGTGTACTCGCATCTATCAGAGGATATCTATTGTGCTTTTTCAAATTCTGCTTGGATTCATTTACAAGTCTCTCAATGTTCGGCAAGTATGCCCTCCCATTGTGTCATCTCAGCTCCTACGTTTATAGGAGCTTATTTTGTGAGTGTATTCATTCACCTATATGGTCTGCCATTAATTATCTTGCATACATACATATACATACATTTTTATTTCAGGTTGTAAAGGAAGTGCATCCAGATATATATGGGAGACCTTAATATATATACTTTTTTCACGTATGTATTATCACTACTGATTTGCATGCACTATTATTATATCATCATTTTCTAATATCACTACAGCATTTTTTATCCACTTTTATTATTATATCTTTCGACATTTACCACAATGTGTATTGTATAAATCTGACTTTTGTGGGTTTGTGTTCATATTTATACCCTTTTCACTTTTTTTTATTCTCGCCAGTCACAGTATGAATAATGTTTAGGTGACTATCCGTTTAAAAATAACATAAGCAAAATTTAAATGTAAAGAAAACGAAGGAAGAAAGTCTTAAAGGGCTACTAGGAAATTGCGAGTTCGTTAAATATATAAACATGCACAGAGCGTTTGAAACGTTTATATTTCACATATCACCTATTCAACTGGACGTAATGGAGAGAAAATTTTTTGGAAATATTTAAGACAATTGGGGAATTCTTCAATAAAAGTGAGACTGGCATGGGTGGTTTGATGCCCAGTTCTTCATCACCAGCCTTCTACCCATATGTTCGATCATTACATTAAAATTTAAAAAGTACTAAGGCCAGAGGAAAATACACTGTAAACATATTTTAGATAAAAAAAACATCCGCTGTGGTGGTTTGTATTATTCTATTTATATTAAAGATTTACATCAGGACGATATCCAGGGAAGTAATAACATTTTTCAGATTTCAAAAGTACTCTATTGTGTTTTGTTTAGAACATATTTATGGTTATATAATCAATAAGCAGGAGATTTGCAAAGTCTGTATAAAGGGGCATGAACCTCTGGCAAATAATACAGCACTTTGTTGGTCTGTTAGATCCACCTTTGCCAATGCCCTTCTGGATAGATCAGTCTCTGACAAGCTAGTTAGAGCACCTGTACAGACCATGTACAAACGGAGAAAGCAAGTGTGCTAGTGCTTGGTTTCTCTCCAAGATAAAACCGTCATAGATACAGGGTAGTTTATAGCAAGGTTTCCCAAAATGTTTGTTGTATGTATATCTATCTTACACATGCACAAACATCAAAACTAGCGGAACCAGTTCCTCAGCTGTGAAACTATGAGATCAGTTCAAGGGACTGGAATTTCCTGGAACCAATAAATACTGAATGCAAACTACAGGTCAGGGCTTGCTGCCGAGAAATTAGATTGTTAATCTGTTAACAATACAATTTCATTTCATAGAATTTCGACGCATGCTTATTACAAGCATTTCAGCAATCTCAATCAATAATGCTTTAGGGAGCTACTTAACGGCCCAAACTCCAGACAAACCGAGCACTTGAGCCTATTGGTAAATTATTTGGGCAAAGTTTTTGCATATTTGAGCATGCCCAAAAATGGGCAAGCTCCACCACCATTGACCTATTTTGAGAATGCAGGTGTGCACATTTAATGGCATTGAACACGCTCAAGAAACTCTACAGGGGGCACCTGATTAAAGGACAACTGTTGTAAACAAATGAACTTATGTTTGATACAAAGATTTGAGACGAGCTATATAGAAATTATTTAAACATATAGAAAGATTCTAAACATGTCTTCCCCGTGGTAAAGCCATCTGGAGCAAAGAGGGTTCAGTAAAGTTCTTTATTTGTATTCTTTCATTAAAGCAACTCTATTTAAAATACCTACAATTCATCCAATCTTTCAATTGACTTATTTTTTTTCACTACATTTCTTCTTTAAGCGAATGTTGGAGACACTTTTTTTTTTTAATTAGAGCTTCCACATTGAAGGAAAAAGAACCAATTAGAGTATTTTTTTAAATGTTTATCCTTTGGTTTTATTTGTTTTTTTGGCTGGCGTGATCCTTTACATTTCCAAGAGCCGCTGATTCGCATTTCCCTGTAGAACTGAAAACGAGAGAGAGTTTTCTAGCTAAAGAGTAGGTATGAATGCTAATGAAAATGAGATGCTGGCTTAGTGTAATGGCAGCAAATGGGAAAAATGAGGTGAAAATTTGTGTATTCACATACATTTATGGGATTCTTTGAAAATAGTTAAGTGCCGTACTAATCTCGAATAGAGTGAGCAAAGCAATTTGTAACGCAAGCCTGACGGACCCGTTGGGAGTGGAGTAAAACCCTAACGAAAGCAAGAAGATATACAAATAACACACATTCTATAACCTTTCTTGTCCGAGCCTAGAAACGCTTTAAGATTTGGACCAAATAGGAGAATGTGGACCAAAACCACTGTTAATACTTATATTCAGCAATACCTGAATGCATGGGTCTTTTTAACCATGAATATATGTAAAGTCAAAAGATTTAGTGGACAAAAGACTGAAATCATGATAAGTGTAATCAATTAACATGAAAGCGACAGAGGATTCACAAGAGACTTGCACACCCTCTTTCATAATAGTTTCTTGGTGTAATGGAGGTTTTTACACTTGAGTGTTTTTTTGCAGTAACTTCATATAATTGTGAGTGCCAGTTATTCACTGTTTTTTCTATTTTTAATCAACTAACAGCCTAGATGTATTGTCACAGCCTTGGGGCAGACTCATGAGAATGGGAGGGTGAATGACACAGACATTAGATTTACTATGTAAAATGCAAACTCCATACAAATGTCTGAAGTTTTCTCTGTGTGCGTTTTTCCGAAACATCCGGGTTGCTTCAGCACAACATATTAACCCCTTCGCGACAAAGGACTTGTCAGGCACATTCTGGGAGAAACTCCCTTAACGACAAAGGCCTGGCACGTCCTGCGGTGAATCAAGCGGTTTTCGCGATCAACGATTGCGAAAACCGCTTTAACGGTGCTGGTCTATTGCCTCGACATCGATGCAATAGCCAGCATCGAAATATCTGCTCTGGGGCACCCACGATCGCCCCATGCTGCTCCGTCAATATGGCTATTCCCTCTGCCGGTCTGAGATTCGGAAGTGAAAGTAAACTTCACTTCCGTCGCTCTGAATATGCTACTTGACTGCCCCTATTGGTAGTTAAGTAGCATAGCAATGGAAAAAATTTAAAATACATATTTAATTAATTAAAAACTGGTTATATAGTTAGATTAGCCTATAGGGTTAAAATTAAATAATTTGTATCTTAAGGGATAGGGTTAAAATTAAATAAAAATTAAAACATATAAGGATTAGAGTTGGGGTTAAATTTAGTGTTAGGGTTAAATTTTGGGTTTGGGTCAAAAGGTCAATATAGGAAAAAAACAAAAAACACTATTTTTTGGTTTTTGCCCCATAACTCGCAAAAAAATACCGAAAATACCGAAAAATATGGAAACATGCATATTTCTGAACTTGGGACAACATTTAGAAACTATTTAGATGGGGACTTTTTTAATGATTTTATTTGTGTAAATTATATTTTAGGTCAAAGTTAGAAAAAGTGTTTTTTTTTTTAATTTTTCATCATATTTTATGATTTTTTTGTAGTAAATTATAAGATATGATGAACATAATGGTATCTAATGAAAGCCCTTCTTATGACGATAAAAACAACATATCATTTGTGTGGGTACTGTATGTGAGAAAGAATAAAATTGCAGCTAAACACAAACACCCCAGAAATGTCAAAACAGCCATTGTCACCAAGGGAATGTCAAGGTGAAAATGTCTTGTCACTAAGGGGTTAAATAAATAGATCAGGTTGTTTAAAATAAAATATAACCCCCAATGACGGTTGATCGGTGTACTCTATTTCTTGTGAGAACAATATAAAACACTCCACTTTTCACCATCAGCCAGAAACCTAGATATCTGTTTTAGTCCCACTGTGTATTTCTTAAAGTAGTCAATCTGCATTTCAAGTCACAAGATGATGTCATAAATAGGAGACATCACACACTTAAAAAATATGTTCCTCTTAATCTATGCACGTCCTTCCAGTTCTGCAAAACAATCCGTATAAATTATTTATTTTAATCCGTACATTCACTGTACCAACAATATTTAGGTGACAAAGTCCCCATAAGCTTTGCTTTCATGTTGTGCATCAGGGCTGGGCATTGTACAGTCCTCTGTTGCTGAACTCCAACTCCCATCATACTGTAGGGAGTCTTTACGGCTGCATAATGCCAAGCCCTTTTGTACGTCTTTTTTGTTACCATTATTGTCCTACTCTCTAGTTTTCCTTTCCTCTAAGGCCAGTTATGACTCTCCCCACACATTTAGTAAAACTGTCAGCTGGAGCACCCATGCTACAAATACACAGATAACATTATGAAAAGTAAACTTACAACTTTATATGGTTCAGCAAAAAGAGGAGAGTTAGATGGAAAGGCCTCTTCGCCCTGCTGGATTTCTTGATTTCGCCTTTCCCTTTCTTTCATACGCAGCACGTTCCGATCTTCACGGTTCATATTGCTAAGAGAGGAAAAAGGAAATCTCACTAACCAAAATAAAATGGACGTGTTTAGTAAACTTAGGAAAGGAAGAAGCAAGTTCTTTTCTTGAAGCGCTCATTTGTGACTGAAGGAAAATGCCTTTGCTTAACAACCAATAAAAAACAAAAACAAAAAAAAGTATTGCATTTGCTTCTTATATTATAGGTCTCCAAGCACATAATAGCAGACAACTAGAACATGGCTGTCCAACTGGCACGTCAAGTGAATACGGCTTATAGGGGATTTTGGGCAGCCTATGTTCAGCTTGAATCTATGGTGCTATATTACATTTGCAACTATGAAACTTATGCAGGCCAACGTAAAAAAAGCATTCATCTAGTTCTGTGTTCAACTTTTTTTTTTTTTTTTTTAATTACAAAGGGCCACATACCATAAAGAAGCGTAGGTTTGGGGGGCTCATTATTATTTTAATGAGGTAATACAATGTAAAACCTATGTTCTTTATAACCAGAAACCCTTGTAGGCCACAGTTGGACATCAACAATCTAGATAAACACTTGCTAAGTGAGAGCTCCCCTACAATGGATGCGATACACCCATCCAGTTACGGAGACACTGAGTGAGGAGGTGATGAGAAATAGAATAGAGCAGAATTAAGTAGTCAATCACTTTACCTTTCTACCTTTATTTAGCAAAGTGTGATTTTACTTGGTTGCCATTTCCAAAAAACTAATGACTAGTGCAGATCTGCAGTTCCACAAGTCCGTGTGACAGTCATGTAGGGGAGACTGTCTCTTAAAGAGACAGTTCCACCTACAGTATCCATATACATAATTTTAGATTCGTACTATAGCATGTAAAGTAAGAAGAAAACAGACCTGGCGTATAAGTTTTTTTCCACAACATTTCAGCTCTCCTACAATATGCATCTGAAGTTTAAAATAGTTACTGCTGCTGTTTTGACAAGAGACATGCTTATAACTCCAACCCCTCCTTCTGTTACATCACATCATATAAACCTGGCTGAAATAACACTGTACTGCATTCCAAGCACTTGAAACAGCAGAAACCAATAGACAGATGGAATAACTAGTGACAGCACTTTCTTAAAGAAAGCACTGAAAATGCTGCATAGGGCAACAGCCAGCCTCGTGTGGCCTGACTAAGCCCCCCCCAGAAATGATTTTCAATGTAAAACTACAGGAGAACTGGAATTTGTTTTAAAGTAAAAATAATTACACATCACATAGTTTCTGTATAGTTGTTCTACTAGGCTTCTTGCATTAAATAACAAAAAATGGCCAAAGTGTCTTTTGATCCAAACAAGAATATTGGCACAATGATGAAGGCTATTTTAAACAAACCGAGTCTGAGCTTAACTAAAAAACAAAACACAAAATAAAAAGAGCCTAAAGAAAAGGCAGTGTGTGTAACGGAGATTTAAATGCACAAAGTATTATGCCCTGCTAATCCTAATCTCTGAAAACACCCACTGCTCATATTATGGAACCATCCAAATAGACCATTTCAACATCACATTCCAGAAAAATAACCCGCTGGTTTTAATGCATTTATTTGCAACACATCATTAAAAAGGGTGTGTTACAATTTAGTGGAGCAGACGAGAACCAAATGTCTTACTGTGATTTAGGGAAACCAAGGAATATCATTTTTTGTTGGGGGGGGGGGGGGGGGGGGGGGGGAATGGGTGAAGAGGGAGGAAATCAAGCCAAGGCACACATCATGTGTCTTCTAACATTATCTGACACCGGAATAAAACATACAGTGTGTGTGAGTGTGTGTGTGTGTGTGAGTGAGTGAGTGAGTGAGTGTGTGTGTGTGTCCTGGCTAAACAATCACTGCTGCTGGCACTTACATTGGATTAAGTGATTATATGTAGAACTCTATGGCTCCTAATTCTACAAGTATCTCTGAACCATTATGTAAAAGCAGAGCATGTATAAACATTACACTGGTATGTGCAGCTTTAATGTTATAAGAACCATATTCCCAGAACCCCAACATGTTACACCTCCAACAGCCAATCCATTTATTTACAGCACCCCCTATATAAGGGTTACGAGACAACTTCATTAAAATGACTCGCTAAAGTAATGTGTTAATTTTAGAACGAGTGGTAATGCGGATGGCATATTGGGAACAGACGACTATATCCAACCACAAGTCTTTACAGCTTGTCCTGACAACTGATAAATGGATGAACTCTGAATCACAGCGGTTACTCCCATGAAACCAAGGTCCCAGGGTGTCCTGATCTTTTCTTACTAAGCACAAAAGGCTTGAAGGCATGTGTTGTTGTAGAGGTTTCCACTGCACTAGAAATCAATCACAAGAGGAAAACTACTAAAACAAAAGGTTAATTGACAGCCTCTATGGAGTGCTGTGCTTCTCTTAGATCACCTAAACAGCATGTGGAGAGCTAAACTATCTACATATCCATGATTTATGGATTTGCATTTATATACCTGCTAAAAGGGCCAATTCCGCCTAGAGTGTCTTCATATATTTTTAGTTACTGTACCATGTAAAGTAGAAAAGAAACTGATGTGTGCAATATGCAGAAAATACGCTGGCCCTTTAAAAAGCACACGCAGTGGTACAGGATAATTACATTTTAAAAAAAAACTAAAATGTAAAACCAAATACAAAGAAGAACGCAATCAAACAACCAGCAAAAATGAAGCCGGATATGCCACAGCAAATATATTTTGCTTACATAAGTTGGATCAGAAACTCAATTTGTCTGTCACTTATTTGTTGATTTAAAAACACCTGTGTATTTTAACTATTAATTATGAAGTTTGAAAAATGCAGATGCATTATAAGAGCATGCCACAATACATACTTAGTAGTATTATTGGATGGTTCAAACATTAGACACTAGAAATAAAAGAACATTAAAAACTGAATATAACCAATTTATTCAAATACAGCATTAACAAAGTATTATCGCACTATGACTTCTGTAAGCCAGAGGAGCCAGAACGGTCTCTCTCTTAACAAATAAAAGGTTTGGAACTTTAATAGATAAAAAACGCATGTGAGCAGATCAAAGTGGAATATTTTATACTGCCCACTGCTAAATATTGCGGATAAATAGGAATAATCTATAGAACACCTTCAGAATATAAACCAGGGGGCGTGGAGAAATGGTGATGAACATGTCATTTTGGACAGCTTGCTTAAGAGAAGTCTGCATTATGTTCAGTCAGTAATCCATGACCAGAGGACTGCTAGCATGGCTGCTAAGTGAGCACCCAGCTGGACATTAATTCATGCTACAAAGACTCACTCAAGTAGGTTTTAATTAGAGGCCAAAAGTGCTGCAACAAGACGTATGTGGTTTAATCTCTTCCGTGTGTATCTATGTGTCAAATGGATATAAAAGCGAGTGGCTTGATTTTTATAGTGGGTCATTCTCGAACTAGGGACATCAAAACCATGATTAAAGGAACTTCCTGTAGTCTACTGTCCCGTCATGCAATCAAAGAAGGTTCTCTATCAAACCAGAAAACAAACACCGGACTCACAGGAACTGCCTCTTTTACATGTTAAAACTGTCACAGGGCAACATTATACTTTTGTAATATTTCACGCCAGGCTCCTAATAACTATAGGATTTCAGAAGCCAACTTATTTTTTTTTTTATGATGTCAATCTTTTCGCCTGTGAACAAATAATTGTCCGGTAGGAAAAGGTATTTCACAAGTTCAAAGAGAATAGTTTAGCAATTTTTTCCCCCTCTTTGTTAATAGAAATATTTATTGTGGACACATCCTTCCGATTGCTACTACAGCTTAGCAAAAATAACTCCCGTATGAGAGAGCTAGTGATTCCCAAGTAATCATGCTTTTCCTAGAAAAGAATAGCATGCAGAATTCACATAGATACACTGTTAGCCCCCGTGAGACATTAGGCAACGTGTGTTAGAAAAGGGGTGACACATGTAGAAGAGAAACAAACTTAACCGCAAGCTTACTCTTCTATAGAATGTATTAAATCCATATTCTTTGTACAATTTGATAAGTATTTGCAACCACTTTCCTGAATGTGCTTTGCCAGGATCTGAAGTAACTGAACTGAATGGTGTAAGCATCATAGTAATATACTTCAAATTGAACACATTAAAACATAACCATGAATTTTATGGGCCTCCAGGAACAGAGGAAATGACAAGAGGTTAGACAATGACCTATAGCGTGACTAGTCAGACTTTAAACATTTAACCCATTCATGCCTGAGCCTCAATGTACCTGTTCAGAATACATTTAACTGCACTTCTACGGAAAATAAAACAAAAAAAGCAGGTGAAAAATAAAAACTGGAAGGTATATAATGTAATTAACAAAGTGTAAGAGATTTAGGTTTGACAATAAACAGGTGCAACGCATGCACGTGAATCTGCTCCCAGTTATAAACACAAGTCTATAATAAACATATGAATAAATGATTGTGTTCTATTCACGTGGCTGCATTCCTTCTAGTCATGGGTGGATAGATTGCTCTTAGCACAAAGCTATCCAATGTTTGTTTGCTCATCCTAGATGAGCAGGAAGTAGTAGTCACATGCTACTAGCACACTCATTAACCCTTGTGAAACCAAACCTGGCATTTCAGTTCTTTCTATGAAATGTCTTAGTCTATATTTCCTAGTAACAAACTTTACAATTAAGAAAAAGACTAACTGGTAATACACTACAAACACAACTGTGATGGAAGGAACAGTAAAGGAAAAGGAGTATGCAGCAAAAAAAATGTAACTTCTGTTTAAATGAAAGATTAAAGCTCTCATACATGACTCCGTCCAGCATGTGATGTATTTTCGGCATCTAGATAGAAGGTGGGCAAATCAAACGGCAGAGATAGACGACAGTGTCCGTCACACACAGCTTAACTTATTGACATACCCAGAAACACTGAGGAATCTTGGGTAAAAGGTGCTGAAGATCTCAGCGTTACCCCCATTCTCAACTTACTACATAGAGCAGGGGTTCTCAACCATATCGAAATCACATCTTTTCAATTCTCAAACTGGACTGCCAACGACACCGCCCCCCCCCCCCCCCCCAAAAAAAAACTGAATCAGGTTTAGAAGTTTTAACTAGAATCCAAATAAAGTATCTTATTGAACACTCTCCTCCGTATAGCACTATCTGGGGGCGGACTAGTCAGTGACTACAAAGACTGAAGCACTGAACCTTGTGACATATCAAAATAGCATGAAGAGACAGCTAAACTCTCCATTTGTGTGACTCACAAAGAACAAGGATACAAGACCCTACTTCGTTGGTATTACACCCCTGAGATGTTGGCGCACATGCGTCATCTCCCATCTTCCCAATGTTGGAAACAATGTGGCCAACAAGGTTCGTACTTTCATTGTTGGTGGGCATGTCCGAAGTTGAATCCATACTGGAAGAAAGTGTCCGATCTTATTACAGAAGTGCTACATAAACCCATCTCACTGGAACCGACGGTCTTTCTACTTTCCAAACCACATGATGGCTTTACCAGAGCAGAAAATAAACTCATATCTAGAATAGCCCTAGCAGCCAGAAGAGCACTAGCAACGGTCTGGAACTAACCAACGATACCAGCGTTCTCCATTGTACTCAACATACTACATGAAGTTAGAAACATGGATCAGCTAACTGCTTTCTTACATGATACCTCTAAAAGTTTCCATAAAGTTTGGGACCCGTGGATTGCTGCCTTCCCCCACTGAGATCACCCAAAGGTCTCGGGAATAGAACTGAGATATTCTTCCCTACCCACTGATCTCTACTGACTACAAGAAACACCACTCCCTTCTCCCTCTTTTCCACTTTTCTCTTCACCTCATTCTCACCCCCTCCTGCCCTTTTTTCATTGCATTATTTACTCATACATCAGCCGACTATACCCCAAGATACATCTTTATTGGATTACAAAGTTGATTCGCAATATTCTTGTTTTGCACTACTCTTCGATTTTATGTTTAACATTGTTATTTCAATTTATTGTGAAGTATGTTTTACACATGAAATATGAGCTTACAGCTCACTCACATGTTAACTGTCATTAAAAACTGAAAATGTCTAAAAAATAAAGAATTTAAAAAAAAAAAATAGCATGAAGAGGGAGAGGATGATTGCCTTTTAATTATGTTTCTTATACATTTAATTTACCTTTTGCGTACTTGTAGAATTTACAAAAATAAAACACTTTTAAACAGGCAATAACACAGGGTCTGGGAGTGGGGAGGGCATTTTTACAATGACCAAGACATGAACATTTTGTTATCATTTAAAATATGGTCACAACTTGGGTAAGAATATCTGGAGTTGTTATATAATTCAGCTATGGACCACACACGTAACTCATTTCTTATGCCTCACTCATATATCAGCCTAATTTGCCACAGCCTCTAGTCTAGACTCCTTTCAGGTAGCTACAATTCAAGTCTTACACCTCCACCAGGAGTTTGTTGAAGATCGGCATGTGCCCCAAGCGAGCCAACCCCAACTCTAGAAGACTAAGCGTTTGCTTATACCATTGGTATTACATAGTTGACAAGACAACAACAAAAAATAAGGAAATGGCACAGGTTAGCTCTTACTAGTTAGCTAAGTATAGCAATGGCACATTAAGTAAACCACCCTTTCTAGGTTACTCCCTTTTGTCTAGCTGAGTATCATGGAATAGTTCACATAGCAGTCTTCCCTTTTCCCGTTGACACACCACCCATTGCAGTAGTCTCTGTCCCCGCCCCCCAACCATCATAAGCCCCATCTCTCTACCCTCTGCCATCAAAAGCTCCCATTCTCTTTACCCCCAATACACGAATGCCCTGGATGTGCAAAATGGCTATCCTGTGAAGATAATCAATAGGAGATTTCTTCATGAGCAAACTAGGTGAATCGGTTGGTACTTATTGCCTGACAGGTTTCGGTTTCTAGGACTTCATTGTGGTATGCCTTGCTCATGTATGGCATTTGTGCATTTTTATCAATAAGGTAAAATGTTGTGTTCCAGTTGGAGGGTCATCCAAAATAAAAAACAAAGATTGTGTTATAGAATTGCTTTGTGTAAACACATCACATAATTATGGTAAACAAAACATTTAGCAGACTGTGAATTAACATTTTCCGACCCTTTTTTCACATTTCACCAAATTCACATTTCGCATAAGTCAAGTTTGTGATTTTGTCTTACATTTGGTAATACCTCAGATTTTCAAATTTAGGAGCAAAATTTAAGCAAAAAACCCATACCAGTTATCACCGCCTCTCCAGTTGTTTCCAGAATGAATGCCTGCGCGTCAGTCATACTTCTCTCCATAGAGGTTTGCCTCCCAAGCCGTCACCTTTAATAGGGAAGAAAAGAAAGCAAAGAAATATTTAGTTTTATCACATGATCAGCATCATGACAATGAGCAGAAAAACGTTTTAAAAAATAGAGCAATCAATTGTTCTAACACCACAAAATCATGTACAGGCAGTCCTTACACATGTAATGCCATCTGATCATAGCAACAGAGTGCGTACATTAGAAGCCATTAAAGGTCCACATGACTCGAATGGAAAAGGCTGACTAATGGAAATTAGAACGATCCTAACTCAGATATGTAGAAGATGCCGATCGAATACAGTCTTCTTCCATTAACTGCTAGAGTGCTGGTATGGAAACCATAAAGCACCGAGGAACCCATTATCGGACTCCTTATGCAACTTGGGTCCTTAAGTCATTGATATGTTTGCAGTTGTGCAGAATTACCGAGCAGTGTAAATAGAAATCAATGCAGATGTGTGATACTTATATACTCCTAAATAAAAGATCACCTAAATCACTGGCTTAATATGAAAGTGTACACCACCTGAATGGCAAGGTTTGCAAGCACAAAAACTGGCTTCCAAACAGCTGGTACCATTTGGCATCAGCTTATTGGTCACATTCTACGTAATATGACAAGCAGTTTTCTATAATGTGAATTGCCAATTTCTGAACCAGGTAAAAAAACAAATTAAATAAAAGAATGGCATGCAAAAAAAGCCTAGTGAAAAAGCTCCGAGTCCAACATGTGTCCATTCTGCCTCATCCTCATTTAGGGTAATCATGTGATTAACCAGCAAAGTCCTCAACACTGATAAAAGGAAACAAAAATCCAAGTAATAAAGGAGAACGTAGGAGAGGAACTCTCCACTGGAATGGAGAGTCTAATGTGCTTGATTAGATATAATAAATAGAAAACCGGAACTACTAACTGTATTAGAGCTGAAAATTGGACAACACTAAATATAACATTTTTGCCATTGATTGGAATAGGAATAATGAATGGCAGGGAATTTACTGAGAAACTGACAAGGAAGCAGCTTAGTGAGGACATTGATGTACCCCATAGAGAAATGTGCCCTATTTAGGACAAAAACATAGCAACACAAAAATAAATAGGCTTAGAAAATGCCAAATAGGGGTGCTATCTGTGATTGTGCCTATGTACAATAGACCCCCGACAAGGTTTGGGAGTCTGCGCCACCTATGCCAGTTAAGTAATTTCTGGTAGTGTCGGCAATCATTGTGCTGGCACAACCAATGCACACACAAAAAAACAATCCTGTCATCTGATTAGTGTCTGCGAACCTCCACCTAACAGGGCTGGGCAGAGGTCCCTCTCCCACACTGACAGGTGTCAGGATTTATTTTTTATTAAAAAAGGGGCAATTGTTGTTATACACAACAAATGGTGATCGCACCTCTTTATACCCTTCCCAACACATGTCAACGCGAGAGCTTTTCTACACGACCCCCAATATTTCTTTATAGAGAGAGTGGGGGGGGGGGGGGGGGGGACACCACACCTTCCATTATTATCCGTCAATATTTACTCCATAGCAGACTGCATCTTTCAGCAGAAAATAATAACCAAGCGTAAGTCACCCGCCCGTCTCCATGCAAGCTGAAATTCCAGTTCGTGTTGGAAGGAGGCCCATCATGCAGTGCTGGGCAGGTTGCCTGGAATAAGCCACAAACATTCCTGTGTTTCCTTCAGCAGACAGGATGGAGATTTGCCTGCACCTCACTGGCTCACAGCTAAAACCAACACTGACTCCTGAACTCTGGGTAAGTCTGAACAGCTCCCTTCCCAGAGAAGATTAGATAATTGTATACCCTGAAAGCCACAATAAGCATATTAAAAAGAAAAGTTCTTATTTTTTTTATTTTAATGCTTCGGGTAATATCTTTCCAACAAAAAAGGCACAGATTTTTATCTAAAACATTTTCTCAAAAAAATTGTGAACCAAACTAAGCAGGCAAACTGTACATCACTGCAAACACTGGCCTAGATTCTGAATTGGCTATTTTGGAACATGCCTAAAAGACTCAAAATTAGCAGGTAATCACTTACCACATTTAACAGAGAATGTGTGTCAGTTGTTTATGGTTTACAAAATCTCTGCTAGCGTTTTCTAGATAAGCTTGTTATATCTGCACAATATAATAAAACACATAAATAGATCTGAATTAATGCACACACCGCAGCCATCAGGGGGTAACAGGCAATACACCAGTCATGTGCCCAGAAGCGCTGGCTGGCTGATCAGAAGATCTCCCCTCACCAGAATCTCTGTGGGCAAGCAGCCAGCTTGGTAGAGGATTTCTGTACGCTGCCCAGGCACACAGACATGCTCCAATGCTGCCTCTCATTCATGCTCTGAGGACAGCACGTCAGTCACTTGGCCTGTATTCAGACCATGCGGGTAGCGCAAGATGTAGCAGGGTAGGATGTCTGTGCATCTGGGCAGCACACAGACATCAAGTTGCCTGCCACTAGAATCCAGGGAGCTAGAGAACTGTGGGTCCTGGGTGTGCAATGTGGGTAATGGGGCATGTCCAGGGTGTGCAATGTGGTGCTATGGCAAGTGATGTGGGAGCAATAACGAAAGGAGAAAAAAAACATTTCTAATTGTGACATGGTTCACACTTTTCCTGCACCAAATTCAACTGGGCCTAATTTGTGGATTTACCCCAAGTTTAGGGGGGGGGGGGGGGGGGCAGAGCTGTACACATATTCTAGACTGTATTACACAGATCTCATCAGGCTGCAGTGTGCAAATCAGGGTTTGAAAAATACTTGAAGATTTTAGGAGTCAAAAAAACCAACGGTGGAGCCAGGTGAATGGTATATTCATTGAGTAAGGGATTTTCGACACCAGGGCCCCTATCTTATTTCAACCTCTCTAAACACAAGTCACTTGTTGTGTGTTACAGAAGACTGAATGTGTATGTACTCTATTGTGAATTTCTGGGAATTAGGGCATTATAGGAAGGCGATAAGAATGTAAAAGATGACAATCTCAAGAGGGGTCCTTTGGCTTGTCCCAGCCCATTTCTGGCAAGGGGTGAATTATCTGTACTTCTGATGGCTTCAGCAGGCACCAACAAAGCAAATGAAAATCCCCAGCCTGTATAAATGGTATACACAGGAACGCACGCATCAAACCCTGGGAAAGTGACCTTAAAGTATTTATTAAACAAATATTCTAAATAGGGATGACTTGCATGGTACCTTGTCTAAGTAATACTTACTATACTCTCAATGTAAATAGAGAAGCTGTGACGTCTGTTTTCAAGGAGACAAACTCATGACTAATTGCAATAAAATATGCCCAGTGCAGACTTGTTAGCCACAGGTTTCTACTGGGCAGATCAGCTGTGCACATGTATCATGTTACAGAGTAAAGCATATTCCTGTAACTGGATACCCCACAGCAATTCTCCATGTATTTCACAGACTTGTTGCAACAGTCAAAGCTAAAAGCAGAGGGAGAAGAGGACCCGATTTTGACAAACCAATTTTAGGAAAAGCACTCCATAGGAAAGAGTCACAGCACTGACTCAGTACTGCATTAGCTAAACACTAAGTGGGTTAGTGCAGACAGTGTTGTTCAGTTAGAAGTCAGGAAAGAGACAGTCAGATAAATATCTATGATGCACAGAAAACCTGCACGTTACAATTTTGAAAGAAGTTCAAAGCATGAACTAGAAGTGACCATTTGTTTAACACTTTAAACACATATAATATAGACAAAAACATGGAAACAGCAAAGTAAATTCATTAATTCATTGGCCAAAACAAATGTATATAAATAATATCAAGGACCTACGGTCACACTTTACCGTCATAACAGCTTCTCTCCTTCTTGAAATGAGGTCATCCAATTCCTGACCTTTGGCAATAGGATGCCACCATGCTTCAAGAAGAAAACCTCCATATTTTTTTTTTTTTTTTTTGAGTTTTAATAACAGTGGAACTTCATGCTCTGTACGCATAATTTTGAAATCTATAGATTGGGTTTGGTTTCATGGTCACTTGGATAAAGTCACAGTTTTTGATTCTTAAAACGGTTCTCCTTGACATTACATAACTGCACAGTCTGTGACGGATGCACCTTCTATTCAGATGCCAATGTTATCGATTGGTATGCGTTTCTAAAGCATCAAAACGAACTGAAGTGTTGTCAAACCATTTGACACATACGTACTGCTAAGTGGCAATCAAGCCAATATGAATTATGTTTGCAGCTGTGTTTGTATATGGTAATTAATAGACCAGGTTTCTCGTACCATTTATGTTCTTTGTCTATTCCAACAACCAACATAGAGCAGATATTGGTTACAGGTTACACAATTGAGTTTGTGTACATGATCTCAAGTAAGCTTATGTGAAAAAATGCCTGTATTACTCGTGCTAAACAACCATTTGTGTTTATGGAAGTATATTATGCAAATCTCCAGTGTTCGTGACTCAGAGGTCCAACAAAAAAAAGATGACTATCAACTCCTCAAGTGTAACCTATGTGGAGTCTAAAAATAAAGCATGATTTGGCCTGTGGCTCCTAATGAATATAATTATCATCTGCTGCATGTTGTATTGAATCTTAAGCTCCATAAACTGTTGAGAATATAATTTAGGCATTTGCATGCCTTTCCCAGGGGTCTCTCAATCGGCCTCTAGCAGGCTTTGTATATAGCTTGACGTAGGCATCCAGCCCTTTCAATACATTTGCTACAGCACCCAGCTAGTAATGCAATCATTGTAAATGCTGTCCATAACAATGCTTGCAACTCACAATTGATAAACCCAACCAAACACTTTCCAACAGGCTTATCGCCAGTTCTCAAGATACAGCATCCCCATCTGCAAACTTAAGACCCCATATGCATCTGCAAAAGAGCATCCACTCTAATGGGTGTGCTTTATGTAACTGATTATAGAAAGCGCAAGTCAGTCGCCTCTAAAAGTTACTTTGCAAATCCAGGCACAGAGGATGTCAAACAGGAGACAACAGACACTTTTGATACATATGCATCGGATACCAATTCTGCTAAAATATAGATTTTTTTTTTTTTAATTCTACACATTCATAGTACAAAACTTATGAATGTTATGGTGGCCAAGTCCCTTTAAATATTTTGCAAATGGCAAGAACTCATGTGAAAACAAGAAGCTGAAATGCCGAAGCTGTTCCCAATGTAGTCAGAATAACTGGTATAGAACACTGCAATAAATACTAGAGATCCATTATGCAAGACAAAGTACAGATGAAGATATAAATTTACACTTGTGGTCATTCTAATATAGTTCTCAATTGTGAGCACATTTTTTGATCCACTCAAGGTTGTAACTGAATCAAGGGCTTGGCCAAATGTATGTAGAACTTACAAGCCAAGAAGGGAAACATACACAAAAAAAAAAACATACAAAAACAGCATCCAAAGTTAGCCATGGCCACTAAAATCTGTTTTCTAGCAATCAGGATTTGTCCAGCATCAGCTACCTCTGGCACCACAGCACAAAGGGTGAGAACATATTTAAACCCCTGTGACCGAATAAACCTAGGGCAAGTCCAACTATGCCAAAAGGAGGATCAGTCAAGTCATCTGTGCAGAGTATTTTAGGACAAATGTCACCAACTCTTACACTACTCTATTCGCTTCACATGCCATTCCAAATGGGGTAATTCTCTAAATTATTATCTAAATCAACTACACAAAAACAGTGGTAAAAATATTACCTTTCACTGACAACTGAACCCACAGGACAAAACCACAATGAAACATTTGACCTTGTACCGCTACTTCATTTCTTCCAATATACATAGTAGTGACACTAGAAGACATAAAGCTTCGCAGATCAACCTGAATCCAATCGCTTAACTACCGCACACAAAAAAAGATCAAGCTTCAATGAGGATTTCACTGCTCTTGGGATATAAATGACACTTACAGAAGTTATATAGTTTCTGTGCAAAATTCCCTGGACGTTGAGCATTGTACGGTAATCATGCCATTATTTGGGAGTGTACATGCTCCAGAAACATCACCAATATGGCTGCCGAAGAGGTAGTATTTGGATTAAATATATCAATCACTGCTTTCATGATTTTGACATTGTGAATTGATAGAATAGATATTTAAGTATGTTTGGGTTCAAACAGTTGTATTTCTAATGTTTTATTTTTTGGTGCACACGGTGTCCCTTTAATCAGTGTGCAATGCCAAAAGATGTGGATTATGTCCCCCATATACCATTCTGGCAACGCCAGTAGCGATTAGTAATTGTTCCATTAATCTTTGTTCAGATTTGTTGGAACTTAAAATTTATAGGATGCTTCCCGTGTTTTGGTAGCTATTGAGCCGTTGTTGGAGAGTAGGAAAAAGCTCAAGCCATTGCTTTTTCTGTCAGAGTTATGGGTTTTGCAATAGTTGATAAAGGCAGGATTTCCCAGTTCAGTAGTAGTCAGTAGTTTAAAGAGAGAAAGTGAGGTGTGGCAACTAAGATTGTGCTGTGCAAAGGTCTTCTAGACCTGTCAGCTCTTGGTAAGGATTAACAACCTTTACCAAGGAACAGGTGAAGTTATTGTTGATAAAGGCGCAACACAGTTCTGCTACCAGCCACTAATGCTTTAATGGACGTCTGTGTGTCCCATGGTGAAGTCTGAAGACATAAAGTGCACTAAACACAGAATGTGGCCTGGCTTTAAATTATATCTAGGATAGCCTTACGCCTTCAAAGCTGGAAGGCTATTCCATCCACTACCTTATCAGTAAAGTAATACTTCCTGATATTACATTTCTACCTCTTCCCTTTAATTTAAGACTGTCATCTTACTGTGGTAGTTTCAAATTTTAAATATACTCTCCTCCTTTACAGTCTCACCTTTATTCCAAGTTATACACATTAAGATCATTTAACCTTTCCTGGTAATTGTTATCCTTCAAGCCATGAATCAGTTTAGTAGCCCTTCGTTGAACTCTCTCTAGTGTCAATATCCTTCTGGAGATCCAGCCTCCAGTACAGTGTACAATAATCTAAGTGAGGTCTCACCAGTGTTCTGTATAACGGCATGAACAGTAATACCTCTCCCTATGCAACCAAGCATTCTGCTAGATTTCCTGCTGCTCTATTACACCGTCTACCTACCGTTAATTCCTCTCAAATAATTACCGCTAAATCCCTAAAATGTTGGTTAGGAAAGGCTTGACAAATTTGATTTAAATCTAGGACCCAGCTGAAAACTGTAGGAGCCAGTACCAAAACACTGTGTCACAAAGAAAAATGCTTGGGTCCCAGTCCATAAACATATATAAATGACATACACTTATGGTTACACACCACCATTTTCACACATACTAATGCACAAAACACTTCTCACTCACAAATACACACACATACCTAAATGCTGACAGACACTAACACATGATTTCACTCTTACATACATGAACAAACACATTAATATCCACTTAAATGCCAACACACACATACACAGGTCACACACACACACACTCACACTGAGATACACTAACACATGCATACACAAATACATACACACACACTAACACATGCAGACACATACATACAGACACAAATACACACACTACCACATGATTTCACTCCTACATACATGCACAAACACATTCATATCCACTTAAATGCCAACACACACCTACACAGATCACACACACACTGAGAAACACTAACACATGCTGTCACAATTATATACACACTCTAATATGCTGATACACACACTAACATATGCAGACACAAATACATACACACTAACATGCTGTCACACAGATTCTGACACATTCATAAAAACAGGTGCTGAACTCACACATACATGCTAACACAGGGCTCGACAAACCCCGGGCGCCAGGTCGCCATGGCGACCTGGAAATTAAGCCTGGCGCCGGGTGCCGTTCCCTACATGACCCCCTTGCTGCTGCCGTTCGTGTGTTAGTGGATTTTTGCAGCGCGAGGGGGAGAAGTCTGTGCGGATCGCACAGAGAGTAAGCTCCGCCCCCTCGCGCAGCGCTTGTGAGTGCTGGGTGTCGTCACTTGACAACCCAGCACTCATCCGAAAGAGCAAGGAAGATCGGCTTCAGCACGAATGTTCCCCAGCCCTGCAATGAGGTAAGGCAGCAGGGAAGGAACATTCGTGCTGCAGCCGTTCTTCCTTGCTATTTCGGATGAGTGCTGGGTTGTCAAGTGACGACACCCAGCACTCACAAGTTAAGACAGGGGGAAAAAAAATAAACTTTTGTATGTGAAGTGGGGGGTTGTATATGTGAAGTGGGGGGGGTGTATATGTGAAGTGGGGGGGGGTGTATATGTGAAGTGGGGGGGGTGTATATGTGAAGTGGGGGGGGTGTATATGTGAAGTGGGGGGGGTGTATATGTGAAGTGGGGGGGTGTATATGTGAAGTGGGGGGGGTGTATATGTGAAGTGGGGGGGGTGTATATGTGAAGTGGGGGGGGTGTATATGTGAAGTGGGGGGGGTGTATATGTGAAGTGGGGGGGGTGTATATGTGAAGTGGGGGGGGTGTATATGTGAAGTGGGGGGGGTGTATATGTGAAGTGGGGGGGGTGTATATGTGAAGTGGGGGGGGTGTATATGTGAAGTGGGGGGGGTGTATATGTGAAGTGGGGGGGGTGTATATGTGAAGTGGGGGTGTGTGTGTATGTGAAGTGGGGGGGGTGTATATGTGAAGTGGGGGGGGTGTATATGTGAAGTGGGGGTGTGTGTGTGTGTGTGTGTGTATATGTGAAGTGTGGTGTGTGTGTGTATATGTGAAGTGGGTTGGTGTGTGTGTGTGAAGTGGGTTGGTGTGTGTGTGTGTGTGAAGTGGGTTGGTGTGTGTGTGTGTGAAGTGGGTTGGTGTGTGTGTGTGTGTGTGTGTGTGTGTGTGTGTGTGTGTGAAGTGGGTTGGTGTGTGTGTGTGTGTGTGTGTGTGTGAAGTGGGTTGGTGTGTGTGTGTGTGAAGTGGGTTGGTGTGTGTGTGTGTGTGTGAAGTGGGTTGGTGTGTGTGTGTGTGTGTGTGTATATGTGAAGTGGGTTGGTGTGTGTGTGTGTGGGTTGGTGTGTGTGTGTGGGTTGGTGTGTGTGTGAAGTGGGTTGGTGTGTGTGTGTGTGTGTGTGTGTGTATGTGAAGTGGGTTGGTGTGTGTGTGTGTGTGTGTGTGTGTGTATATGTGAAGTGGGTTGGTGTGTGTGTGTGTGTGTGTGTGTGTGTATATGTGAAGTGGGTTGGTGTGTGTGGGTTGGTGTGTGTGTGTGTGTGTGGGTTGGTGTGTGTGGGTTGGTGTGTGTGTGTGTGTGTGTGTGTATATGTGAAGTGGGTTGGTGTGTGTGTGTGTGTGTGTGTGTGTGTGTGTATATGTGAAGTGGGTTGGTGTGTGTGTGTGTGTGTGTGTGTGTGTGTGTATATGTGAAGTGGGTTGGTGTGTGTGTGTGTGTGTGTGTGTATATGTGAAGTGGGTTGGTGTGTGTGTGTGTGTGTGTGTGTATATGTGAAGTGGGTTGGTGTGTGTGTGTGTGTGTGTGTGTGTGTGTATATGTGAAGTGGGTTGGTGTGTGTGTGTGTGTGTGTGTGTGTATATGTGAAGTGGGTTGGTGTGTGTGTGTGTGTGTGTGTATATGTGAAGTGGGTTGGTGTGTGTGTGTGTGTGTGTATATGTGAAGTGGGTTGGTGTGTGTGTGTGTGTGTGTGTATATGTGAAGTGGGTTGGTGTGTGTGTGTGTATATGTGAAGTGGGTTGGTGTGTGTGTGTGTATATGTGAAGTGGGTTGGTGTGTGTGTGTGTGTGTGTGTGTGTGTGTGTATGTGAAGTGGGTAGGTGTGTGTGTGTGTATGTGAAGTGGGTAGGTGTGTGTGTGTGTGTATGTGAAGTGGGTAGGTGTGTGTGTGTGTATATGTGAAGTGGGTTGGTGTGTGTGTGTGTATATGTGAAGTGGGTTGGTGTGTGTGTGTGTGTGTGTGTGTGTGTGTGTGTGTGTGTGTGTGTGTGTGTGTATATGTGAAGTGGGTGTGTGTGTGTGTGTGTGTGTGTGTGTGTGTGTGTGTGTGTGTATATGTGAAGTGGGTTGGTGTGTGTGTGTGTGTGTGTGTGTGTGTGTATATGTGAAGTGGGTTGGTGTGTGTGTGTGTGTGTGTGTGTGTGTATATGTGAAGTGGGTTGGTGTGTGTGTGTGTGTGTGTGTGTGTGTATATGTGAAGTGGGTTGTGTGTGTGTGTGTGTGTGTGTGTGTGTGTGTGTATATGTGAAGTGGGTTGGTGTGTGTGTGTGTGTGTGTGTGTGTGTGTGTGTGTGTATATGTGAAGTGGGTAGGTGTGTGTGTGTGTGTGTGTGTATATGTGAAGTGGGTAGGTGTGTGTGTGTGTATATGTGAAGTGGGTTGGTGTGTGTGTGTGTGTGTGTATATGTGAAGTGGGTTGGTGAGTGTGTGTGTGTGTGTGTATATGTGAAGTGGGTTGGTGTGTGTGTGTGTGTGTGTATATGTGAAGTGGGTTGGTGTGTGTGTGTGTGTGTGTGTGTGTGTGTGTGTGTGTGTATATATGTGAAGTGGGTTGGTGTGTGTGTGTGTGTATATATGTGAAGTGGGTTGGTGTGTGTGTGTGTGTGTGTGTGTGTATATGTGAAGTGGGTTGGTGTGTGTGTGTGTGTGTGTGTGTGTGTGTGTGTGTATATATGTGAAGTGGGTTGGTGTGTGTGTGTGTGTATATATGTGAAGTGGGTTGGTGTGTGTGTGTGTGTGTGTGTGTGTGTGTGTGTGTGTGTGTGTATATATGTGAAGTGGGTTGGTGTGTGTGTGTGTGTATATATATGTGAAGTGGGTTGGTGTGTGTGTGTGTGTATATATATGTGAAGTGGGTTGGTGTGTGTGTGTGTGTGTGTGTGTGTATATGTGAAGTGGGTTGGTGTGTGTGTGTGTGTGTATATA